>BGPR01002705.1:49395-92670 GCA_013235015.1 Araneus ventricosus
CTCTGGTACGTATTCTCCCCGAAATTCGGAAAGGTCTAAAGAGCAGGAAGATTCATCAAAGAAATATTCTTGTTTACCGGGACACGATAACTCTAAAACACAAGAAGCTAGACCAGGGACTTTTTTGCACTGAAAAGCCTAATTAAACTTCGGCAGTTGAGCTAAAAGCTGCACAGCCAGAATCTGAAAGCTTATTGTTCTGTAATTATTATTACATTACAAACAAATATATTATTCCAATGCAAATTGTAAATAACTGGTAAGGCCACATAAGAAACTCAAGAAGGCCACATGCGGCCTTAACCCCTTCGCTTACAATGGCGAGTCTGACACGGGCATCGAATTACAGAATTTTTGATATTTAAATTGGTAATAGAATAAAAGTAACAAATAATTTTAAATACAAAAATCACCTGATCACGCTTAAATGTCTCAAGTATCCTTTACCATCTTAAATAGATTCAAATAATAATAAATATCCCAAATGGGTGGTGGCATCTTATTAGGAGGTTAAATAAAATCGTATGCCAAGGGGTTGAGGCCACATGTTCCCCACCCCTGAGCTAGACGAAGGGAATTTTGTCTGTGGTCTCCTTATACCGAAAGTGTGGATATGTGAATGTGTTTGGCGAATTTCGTCAAAGGAAAGAATATATTTTTCTCTCCTTCGGTGTGCATGTAAACACGATAACTCAAAAATTTGACGGCAAGATGTATAAACTTTAACTTCAGAATCATAGGTCTGTATCTATCAAATTTAGAGCAAAATCTGTGAATGGGTTGACTGTCTGTCGATCTGACTATTCGCGTGTATGTGAACCCGCCAACTCAAAAACAAAGCAAACTAGGTAAATGAAATTTGATAAACAGTCTTGAAACCGAAATTGCAGATCTGTATAAAGACCCAATCGGTTTACGGGAAGAAGTTCAAAATGCATATTCGATTTTCTTCACTGCACTGCGAAGCTATACACAGAACACGATATATGGCACAAGTGTACGAGAAAGTTGAAGAAATTTTCAACAGCCTGGAATACTGACTGGTAGTTTCTTGTGATTCAGTAATTACAATAAATACAGGGTTAGCCTAAATGATTCATCGAGTTTCAAAGGACTGTTTATTTACAAGTATACGACGTACAAAGACGGGTGATACATGAAAAGATACATACAGTCACCCAGTTTCTGGTACATACTACAAATGACCAGGTGCAGCTTTTCCGTATTTGCTTAGGAATGCACGCCGAACGCGCGTAACCGAAGAACACTTCGCATATTCCAACACACAAAAACTCTTCCGCATTGCCGCCATCTTGTACAGTGCCGCTGCAGGCCTGTCATCTAGCGAGCCACGAGGCGGGCTTTTAAACTTGGGGAGTGTATGTATCTTGTCATATATCACCCGTCTTTGTAGGTCGTATACCTCTCAATACACAGTGTTTTGAAACCCGATGAATCATTTAGGCTAATCCTGCACATTCAGCACTTTTTTTGCTTTTTTATGTGCTTATCAGTAAATCAAACTGATTTTATTTCATCAGAACGCCTTGCCACGTCTTCCACAATTTTCGCATCTGTCACTGCTTCATATCCAAAAAATCTTTGCGTAGAGTAGTGAAATGCAGTTTGTGACGGTCCAAGTAAGGAGTCTCAAAATATGGTCATTAATCATCTCATCCTTGACTGACACTTCGCGTCAAAAAACGGATTAGACCAAAAGTGTTCGATATCAGTGTAGAAACCTCTTTTAAAAGAGATTAAAATATTGAAGGAAATGATTAATATCGTGATTGACGATATCAGCTTTATTTGGAGCATGTCTGTACATTTTATTTGTCAGAATCATTATGCGCGATGTACTTCTGAGTAATTTTTTAGTTACTGATTAGAATTTTCATCGTCACGATTGAATTTTTCCTCCGTCTTATATGCCCTCAAACATTCGTCTTAATGCAGAAAAAAGTTTCTCTTTAACTAGGTCTCACATTGCCCTTTTTAAAGGTTTACCTTCTTGCAAAACTAATTTTCGTTTGCGCAATAACCACACATTTCGTCTGCTATTATCACTTAATGAAAATTTATCTTGTAAAAGTTCACGCTTTCTAAAAACCTTGCAAGTCGAATTTTTTTGTACTCGTGAAAACTTTCCCGACTTCAATTTTGCTATATAACTTTTTCGACTTTAATTTTGCATACCCTTAGGAAAATGAAAAGCGCAAGTATCGGTTAAAAATAAATAGAAATAAATATAGTCTAGTACAATTGCATTGTGGTTAATTTAAATGTTTTAAGTTATATTGATTTTTTTTACTTCTATTTTGTCTACTGTAATAATATCGAAGATTTTCATCGATTGATTTCATATCGTTCTGTTATGGGTCCTCAAAATTCTGCTACATAATTGACTTTGGGTTAGCAACCCATGGTTTTAAGAAGTGTCAATTTTTATTTACTGTTTTTTTACAAATTAAAATGTTGCTTAAATACATAGCAACTAGGGATGTAATGAACATTCGGCAACTGTTCAGTATTCGGCCCTTTTCCCGAATACTAAGCAGATATTCGATCGAATAATATTCAGGTTATTTTTTTTTGTAAACTTGCCTTTAAATACACATATAATAAAAAATATTACAGAATTACATTTCAGCACATTTATTACCAAAAAATCTCCCAACATTTACCAATTTTAAGTTGCATAGCTGTTTTTAATTAAGTTACATATAATTTATCGTACAAAGCTTGAAATTATTATGCAAGGACAATGATTTTTCAGGAGTAAGTCTGCTTTGTTTGGTTTTATACACATATAATAACAATTAGGGATGTAGTGAATATTAAGTGTTAGGTCTATTCGGTCCTTTCCGGAATATTTGGTCAGGTTGAATGCTAAACAGATATTTTTCAAAATAAATTCAGGATAAAATGTTTTTTTAAATTGTTTAAATTATATTTAATAAAAATATTGCAGAATTACGCTGTGGTACATTTATTATAAAAATAAAACTAATATTTAAGTTGCATAGTGCATAAGTGTATTTAATGATGTTGCATATCATTTATAGAAGTCTGCTCCTTATGGTTTCATATATGTTACCAGCTTCAGAAAATAAATGGTCGCTGTATAATGCTTGCAGGTGCTGAAAGATATTTTCTTGCAAAATTTGCGAACTTTGGAAATTTTTCCGCATTCTCCCCACCACCAATTAAGTGGACACACCATCCTACCTAATAGAAGTTGTTGTTTTTTACGAAGATAGGAATTTATTTCTAGTAATTTTAATTTATCCAATCAATTTTCTTCTGTGTTTGTCATTTCTGCAATGATGGCTCTTTTATTTCTTTGAAGCAATCCCAAAATGAAGTTATTTGTTTATTTCCCATTTTTTATTATTGCAATTAAGGTATTTAAAATACTACAAATATACATAAAGGTATTGACATTTTTTTTAAACATGCAAATAATAAAAACTCTATTTTATTTAATCTTACTTTTTATCATTCAGAATTTGAAAAATATTTCATTCACAATCAAAAGTGAAATGTTTTTAAAAATTTAGTATTTGGCCGAATATTTGGTTTTCGGTTATTCGGCCAAATCACTATTCGTTACACCCCTAATAGCAAATCATTTCAGGCGAAAAATAAATGAGTTTAACGTCTTTAACATTAATCAGACTAGCTTATTTAATTGTGTAGTGACGATAACATCGACCTCAACAAGTGAAATATTTTAATTACATTGATTTTGTCGATATATATATTTTTTAACATTGGCTAGATTTTCGCCAAGTCGCTTCTTTTCGTTTTCTTTTGATTCTAGAATGGATTCAATTTACTTGACGTCAACATCACATGGCAAACGTAAGAGTATTGCATAGCAACGGATTCCGAAACCCTTTGCGCGTGCGCCGGGCGGAGTTATTTTCATCAAAATAGGGGGGAAGTGAAGAATGGAAGGGTGTTGTTTATATTTTACTGACGTGATCTAGCAAAGAACTCCGGAAATGCGCTCATATGACTCATTGCCTGACGCCCCTTTCCGATGTAAAATCGTCCAAATGTTGTAGTCTCGGATTGCCGTGCTGAACAGTACATAGCATGTAATTGCTCATTGTCTCAAGTTATGCTGTGATGTCACGTCATCCCTTCACTTTCCACTCAAGGTGCGCAATTGACTCCAACAACTGACTGACAACGTAATTGTCTCCAGTCTGTTGCATACCTCCATCTGTTATCACGAGTCATAACAAATGAAACCTCAGTATACGTTCTTAGTTTTGTGCGAAAAAAGTATTTCTGAAATACAGAAAGTTTTCTTCGGAGTTATTGTCCGAAGATAGCAATTTTTATCATAACTTTAAACACTTGGAAATGAATGTGATTAAATGATTCGATGAAATATGGAAATTGGATTGAATTTCATTGCAACAATAAATAGGATTACATATTATAAATCAAGTTTTAAAATATTTAAAAAAAGACTAAACATTTAAGATAATTAAGAAAAAATTGCACGAAAACTAAAATGGTATAATTGAAAGGACCATTATTGATTTTAAGATGGCGTAAAAATAATTTTTGTGTGATAATGTTTTCGGAAATTATGGCGGAAACAAATGCTTAATTTTTAATTAGTTAAAACTTTAACTAAAATTTCAAAAAAATCACTTTTAGGTGCACATTCTTAGCCTCCTGAGTATTTTTATGCCATGAGTATTATGGTAACTCTAGATCCAACGCTCTGTCCTGTAGAGCGTCAGCACACACACATATACGCCTTTATTATTAGTAGAGATAGAGATGACGACTTCAACATGGAGCTGCGTGTCGGAAAATGTTCATTTTCGGAAAATCCGATTAATTTTGATATTTAAATTCACCTTTATTGTTCAAGATTAAGAACATGGAAATGGAGGTCTCTGTCATAAGCACTGTAGCTACCTCTTTCTAGAAGAATTGATGATCTTCCCGCGTAATCGGATTTCCTTCGGATTATTTATCTGCTTCTTCTACTGTGGCGAAGAAGTTTTCCTTCATCAATGACGCGCTTATCTTAAACAGCACATTTGCATGGAAGCAAGGGACGAGTTTGGTAGAGGCTTCCTTTCCGAAGTAAGAAGAGCGACTTTCTACTTAATTTCACTTTCGTTATTTCTTGCGGTATTTTAAAGATTTGACGTTGAAATTCGAAAGACAAAAATTCGGATTTTTCTTCTCGAATAAAAGTGTCTTAATGAAAAATGGTTAAATTTTGCGTATGGTTTGTTAGTAATGTTTCTGACAGGATATTAGTGTAGCTATAGAGAATATAAATAGTAATTAAATAATGAATTTAGATAGAACTATTTACCGATTATTAAAAGCAATCTTTTGTTTTGGTGAAATTCGTCTTAATGAGTTTGATTGCGTCTGTAGAGTATTTTTGCTGTTCGTGTTGTCTCTGGATTTGTCTTGAAGAATTGTTATGACTGTATCCTAGCTTGGAAAACGGAATATTCAGAAATCATCCCGATTATATAGCAAAAAATGAACTCAATAGTTCAATTATGTAACTAATCATTATTCAGTATTGTTGAAGATGCTGCTGAAACGAATGATGATTCAAACTTATCCTCGAAAAGATTTGCTTCATTTTGATTATTTTCTAGAAATGAAATCGACCGCTGGTCAAACTAAAATAGAATATCTAAACTAACGAAGTTAGATCTTGTTTGGTTTTTCGGATCCTATTATTTTTCCAGTCCAGTTTCAAACCCTAGGAAAGATCGTTTATTTGATTTTGATTATTACTGATTTGAATTAAAGCGATTGTGAAATCAACGGCTAACCAAGTTGATCATATGTGAAGTTTAATAAAAATAAGAGCTAATAATTTTTTTGCGTTTTAAAGCAATATAAGAGCTATTTTGGGAGGGATCTCGTCAACCGGTGGTCAAATGGCGGTGACAGCCTCCTAGCCGTCACACCATCACTTCCGCACTGCACCAGCGGGAAGTGGTTTGAGGGGTCTATTCTGGTACCCCCGGTTGGGTTGGGTTCCGTTGTTAACGTGAGAACCCAACCCAACTCCCAGACCAGAATAGACCCCTGACCCTTTACATCGGATTTCATGTGCACCAGGCATTCATACATGCCTGATACTCGATGAAGTCGAGTTTCGAACCAGGATCTCTCTGCTCCCGAAGCCAAGACATTACCACCTGGCCACCGTGGCTTATTTAGTCTAGGATCCAATCTGTTGTAATCTTCTTTGTAAATTATACCGCTCTCATCACATAATCTCTGTAACAATAATCCTATCTTGAAAAGCTAGAGTTACTTTTAGGCATTCTTGACCTGCCTGGCAGCGATAGCTACTCAATTTCCACCTTAGGAATGATACAAAACTCCCAATTCTCTCGTGTATCCTTAATCGTGACGATTACCTTCGTGATCTCCCCCTTAAAACCTACAATCCAATAATCAGAAATCAAATAATGCTTTTTCAGCTGGTGTGTTTCCAATTTTAGATACAGAGTTTCGAGTAACAGCATGAGCACTGTCAGGTTTCCGCCACCCATGAAGTTGTTTACGCGCCGCCTTGATTCCTATCGTTGATGACACCGTGTCACGATATTGTTGCATTACTGCAATTACCTTTAGAGCAGTCTCGGCAGTTTGTTTATTATTTATTTACTGCTTAGTAGGTTCCATGCAATCGATGTGTTCTTGTGAGGAAACATTTGTCATACCTTAATAGACTGTGAGTAAATGAACGGTGGGAAGTTTTTATTTGGGTCCCCAAAATGGATTTGGTGATCAGTAGGCGGTTTTATTTACAATCAGATTTTAGAACAAGATTGTGCTGAATGGTCTTAAGTGTAGAATGGCGTAAGTCGTCCGTTTCCCATTTTGTGAAACTCGGTGGATTATCTTGCCAATATCCGAGGTGAAAGAGCGTTCACGAATGTCTTGATTTTTTCTATTCATAGGCAGTTTTATGTGGATAAGATCTTCATTTTCAAATATATTCTTCTTGAACCCTCTTGATTCTTGTCTCTTTTTTTTTTCATAGCATTTTTTAAAATCTGCATTTTGGAGGAATAGTGTTGGAACATATTTTTGTCAATATTTCGGATATTCCATATCCGTAGTCTTCTAAAAAAAGTTAGCGCATTGGCTGTAGCGATAAGGCTACAGCCAATGCCATTTGTGTAGTAAAAGAAACATTGTATTAAAATTTGAATATTACGGGAAATATGAGCATTTGTAGTAAATAATGTTTTACTGCGCATACGCGAAATGTAGTTCTATATACTGTCAACGGATGGCATCATCAAAAGCTACTCTAAATAAAACACAAGAAAGGCGCAGTTCGGGTCCGCGCAGTTGATTTTTCGTGAAAACGTCGGGATCAATTCATGAAACAAGTGTTTCGTATTAATATGTAATTTAATTATCAATCTCTTTAATACAATATTTATATAGAGTAGTATAATGGTTTCAGAATAGATAAATCACAATTTTATCGCATGTAGCAAGAGTGTGTGGTAGCTTGTGATTTATCTATTCTGTAACCATTACACTATTCTGTGTGTAAATATTGTATTAAAGAGATTGATAATTAAATTACATATTAATACGAAACATTTGTTTTATGATTTTATCCCGACGTTTTCGCGAAAAATCTACGGCGCGGACCCGAACTGCGCCTTTCATATGTTTTTTATCTCTTTTTCCTTCTCGCGTTCCAAAATATACAGTTTGTCTGTGAAATGAATGGCCGGCTTTAGGCGGGAGGGGGGGGGGGGGGGGAAAGATTCCAACCTTTAATCCAAAATATCGTAGCATGATAATGTTCGTCTGGCTTATTGATTGCATTGTAACGATTTTTACATCACGCAATTTGCAGAAAAAATGCCAGCCTAAAAATATGTTTAAAAAAAATAGAATTTTTTCTCCTGGAGTTTTCGATGTGTCGCATAGTTAAACCAGTTTTGTTTCTTCAACTAATATTTTACGAGATCTGTTAAGAAAAATTCTTTTTAATGCAAGATTTGTAATGAACATTTGTTTGTCACAAAGTTTAGTATTCTGAAATATTTTGTTTCACATTTTCCCCAATAAGTTTATAAACGATATTTGTTTGTTCGAAAACAAAGTTGAACGAATAAACTTCTTTATCTTTTCACCCCAACTTTTCATGATTTCTGTACTAAAAGAAAATAATTTAGATCACCAGGTTTCAGAATTCTCGGACATTATGCAATTTCTGTGGACACTATCGAATTTCGTTTAATCTAAATCTAAAACAGGCTATTTTACTTGGCTATGAAGCACTTCATGGTATTGCCTTCTACTGTGCAATGAATTATCACATAAGAAATCATCTGACCTTTGATAAAACCCACGCGAATAGAGGTATTACAGAGACGTTTTTATGCAGTCAACCAGCTACGGTTCAGTTACGAGATTTCGGTACTTTTTAAAAAGAACTAAAGAGTTGTTACCACACCATATGTGTGTGTGAGGATCGTCTTGCAAGGCATTCATTATGCTAAAATCCTGTTTTGTGTGACAGGAAATTTCTTACAACAGTAAGAAATTTTCTGTCGGTTACTCACTCTTTAAGGAAGTTCTTCATTTTTTAAAAGTTTCTAAATTTTTTTAAATGATATTTCGATGAAATGGCTTGTATAAATTCTGATTCCTAATTCGAAACTTCCGGATTTTCTCCCATCTAAACTTCGTCGTTATTTTCAAGCATTTAAAAGTTTTTATATAAATTATTCTGTAAATCAGAAGTAGGGGAAAGTGGGGTAAAACCGGCTACACATGTTAACGTTATGGGAAATTATGAAAACTCGATTTTCAGTTGAAAAGTTGCAATCATTTTTACTTTATATGACAATTTAAGAATATTAGTTACAAAATTCACATGTAAAGCAGTTGTCTTCTTCCGCGCCACTGCAGCTTTCGTGGCACAGCTAAGACAGTTTTTTAACCCTTCTTCTTTATTTAAATTAGAAAATACATCATTAAAATATAAACAATCAACGTCTGATGTGTTTTTATCGTCTTAATCGGAGGAATAATCAAACTGACAGTCTCGGCCTTACGCCACTTGGAGTACCCGGTTTTACCCTGAGTGCAGATGTTATAAGAAACGAAATAGAACCGCGCAAATGGATTAAATCCTTATTGTTTGATAGGGTATAAATCCTCAGAAGATGGACTAAATATAGTTTTTATAACTGTAATGATTTTAAGTAAAGATAGTTGAAAATCAAACGAAGAGAGTTGATGTCTTAAAACAAATAATCCTTCACAGATGCAGTGAATTCAACAGCTGCAACATGGCAATATGACTGTTCCTTTTTCTTGACTAGTAGAGTGTAATTCAGTATCTGCTTGCTGGATAGGGAAAATAATAGCGCCAGAATCAAGTGTACCCGGTTTTACCCCACTTTCCACTACAAATTAACCTGTAACTCAAAATAATATATTAAAAACTATTTTTATATCAGCATATACTTCATGTGTTTATCCAGCATTTTGATTCCGTGGGATTTAAAAAAACACTAGTATATGCAGTACCTCATTTTTAGGATTTCGACGGAAAATAATTAGGAGGGATTTCAAAAGGTGATCTGCGTTATATAGCCTTGGCTTTCTTCAGTTTTAAAAACTTAACATGAATTAAATAGACACTTCGGTATTTAAGCTCAAGGAAGTAAATTACGGATTTTTGACGAAAAACACGCGTAAAAGTTTCAATACCGCTTGTTTGTTTTACTCATTAGTAGATCGGATTTTCTCGCAGAAAAGTTTCAATACCGCTTGTTTGTTTTACTCATTAGTAGATCGGATTTTCTCGCAGAAAAGTTTCAATACCGTTTGTTAGTTTTACTCACTAGTAGATTGGATTTTCTCAGCGAAAAGTTTCAATACCGCTTGTTTGTTTTGCTTATTAGTAGATCGGATTTTTACATAGAGATTTCAGATACTGTTCTTGTCGATCCACATATATTATCAATGAGTGTGCCATCATGGTGAAGCCAGCAGGAGTGTTGTCCCTTCGATTTTTTGGTATACAATAAGGCGCGTTTTATGTTGTTTAGCTCCGTTGTTAGTGAAGAAAATCGAGTGTGCATTGTAGACCTCTTCCACTTGACTCATTGGTTCCAAAATTTGGTACAGACCTAAAATTTTGAGGTCAAGACCATTTAATAAATTTAATTTATGAAGCTTGTTGCGTTTCTGAGTTATCCCGTTCACGTACACACGGATAGACAGGCAGAGTCAGTCAACCCGTTGACGGATTTGTTTCAAATTTGGGCACAAATTCACAATTCTGGTGTTATAACCATATGCCAAATTCCATTCTTGTAGCTCGTTCTTTTTTTGAGGTAGCGTGTTGGCAGATGCCCACCAACCACCCCCTTTCGGACTCGGCGAGGTCTAAAATGTGGGGATTCGTGAAAATCTCGAATTTGAATTTTTCGACTAATACAATATTTTCCCGTTGTATAATACTTCGTATACGGGAGCATAGAGAAAAAGTCCTTTTTTATAGGAAAGTTTTTAAATCCTTGGGTGTAAATCTAGTTAAAATTCTGTACAACCAACGGAGCATCTATCCATATTTTCTTCATTAAAGTGTTCTTTGATACTAATAGAATTTCTTAAATTGTGAGTCGCGACGTCAGTTGGGATAGCTTCGTATAATTTTGGGGTCGTAAAAACCTTAACTGAGTATTGTTCATTCAGGTTCTCCAATATTTATCAGCAAAAATATTTAAGGAGTTCTCTTGAGGAGTACATTATTCAAATTTTCTGAATACATCAGTTTTTTTTAAAGTGAACGCCTCTTGTGTATTACTGTTTCTTATTTTCGAATTTTAATGTCATGCTATGATTTTTAGTACGAAGATGCTGTTGTTTCCTACTTAGGATCTTGAGAGGGAAACATTTAACCTTGCTATGCTCTATAATAGTCGCATATACCGATTCACTTTCACTAAATTTTATAATGGTTTACAATTTACCAATGTAGTGGACCGAAAAAGTGATAATACAGCCGAAGCTCATTATAACGACCACACATTATAAAGACCATTCCATTATAACGACCAGTGATAAAATCCCCAACTATGTTTCCCTATGCACTCTATGTTATTTTACTTCCGGTATAACGACCGTCCAGTGTCGTCTAATCCCAATACAACGTCCGAATTCAGCGGACACTCGGTATTTTTAAACACTCGATTCCCGTTATTTTTCGAAAATTCCTTTATTTTCTACTTTAAAATCTATTTTAGAAATATATTTTTGATTAATAAAATTTTATTTTTAATACCAATGATAAAAAAAATCATTTGAGTATTTAGTTGGAATCTTTTTAAAAATAGCCTATTTTTACGGAACTGCTGAGAGTGCATGTATACATTTTTTAATTATATCAACTATAGCGACCACTCGTTTTAAAGACCTTTTGTTGTGGGACGCAGAGGGTCTTTATAACGAGTGTCAACTGTATTTTCATTCAGTAAAACCACAATGGCGTTTCGTAGAATTCCCAACCGCAAACATTTGTTCTGTTAAGAGCGAGGCCATTAATTTCTACTCTAATGCTTTTTTATTGCGTCGAATTAAGTTATATGTCTTCCACGAAGCCTAAATGATTATTATGGGAAGCAAAAGAGGTGGGGTTGAACCGTTGAATTACGCACATGTCTAACCGTCAATCACGGAACACAGCTGTCGATTTTGAAACCGCGCCAAAAGCTTCGCATTCGACTCAAAACCAGATTTTGTCACAGATAACTAATTAAACGCAAATTACACCCCCCCCCCCCGAACATCGTAGTGTGGAGTTGAATTTCATGAATAAAAGAACTTCCGTTTCAAAAATTACCGAACCGTAGGCTAAGGATTAGCTTCCAGGGGGACAGAGAGTCCAGCTGAAACCATGTAGGATCCTTTGTTTCAATCACTTTATGCAGTTCCAGTGTTACTTTGTGTGAATCGGGAGCCAAACTGGCCTAAAAAAATCCAGTTTACCTTGATCCTTATAGAGGAAGTGGTGTCATGATATTGCCCGATGTTGTTCTTTGTCTGTGTGCGCGCATGCGTGTTCTCTTAAAGTTCTAATGATTCACATTAGTGTTAGTATCTTGTCAATGCTGTAGGCTGACAGTTTCGAGTCATTATGTTGCTTGGCGACCTTCGGCAATGGGTTAATTTTAGATAGGTTTTATGGATTTTTATTCGAATTAAAACGTTTCATTTGAGTTGATGTGACTGCGACATGTTTTCTCGTCGTGTTTTCTGAAGGTAATAGCTTGTTTAAAGCTGAAATAGAAAAAAAAAACCCCGATAAGTCGCATGTCAGAGATAAGCGACTTTATGTTAGAGGAATAAATAATAAGCGTATATAATTCCGCTTTTTGTATCATCAAAATCTTTGTGAATTTCCCACTGTATATTTCTATAATAGACCCTACCATGCAACTACCCTGTAATAAAGTTTAGATGAATGCAGGCAAGTGGTGACTTTTTCCCGAGCTTAATGCACCATTCTTTCTATGGTGACAACTTATGGCTTGTATGGAATTTTTTTTCCTGGAAACTGTTGCATACAAAAGAATGGAAATTTCGTTTAATCTTTAATAAAGTGATTAGATTTTCCGAATTCACCCCGGTACAAAGAGTTGGACAATGGACTATCCTGGCCCAATTCGACACGTTTGGTCACTTTAGATTGACATTGAGAATAGCATGAATCTACTTACTACGTAGTGGAATTCAATAAATTCATATATCCTACAATACTGAATTACTATTTATGCTCTGAAACAGGGTGGCCGTATAGTAAAAGTTGAAAGGAAAAAATCATCCGGGACCAATTCATTCTCAATTGGCAAATTTTTATAACATCCATACTTATTCAAAGGTATGTTATATCGTAAAACTAAGCAAATCGAAAAATTATGGAAAAAGTTTATCACATTTTCATGCATTAACACATACTGTCATTTTTAAATATTTTTTTTATTTTATACAATATATAACTACAGATTATAGATCTTAAATTGTAAGTACGGACTTTATTTTTGATATTTAACAAAAATTCAGTGACCACCGGATACAGTTACTGTAAATTCTAAACTAGGTTCTCTCTATCCCATTATTCATCAAAATCGCTATTGCAAATTGTTACTTCTTGTTAAGTTAAGATTCTACCATTCTTCCAAGTTTTTATGATTAAATAGGCTTGATACGTAGTTAAATCAGACTTCCTTTCTAATTGCCACATTAATAAAAATAAAGCATTTTGAGAATCTTCGGGATTTGGTTTTACAAATAAGTCAATTAACTGTTTAGAAAAATTTCACCCAAACAGTTATTTTATCGTAGGCTTTATAGATGATACCGTAGTTGCGTAGTAATTACCGTAACTACAATTTTTTGTATAGTTTTCCAAGGGATATGCTTATTTCACTAAGTATCCTGATTAGATTAAAATTTTATTTTGAAGTGGCAATCAGGACAATCGAAATCGGTCTTTCTAATTTCTATCCAACGATCCAATTGCAAACGTAGTTTATGTATTTCTTTCATTAATTTATGCAATATTTCATTATTACTGGCCGAAGTGTAAACAGAAATATCGCAGGTTTTCTACAAAAAAAAAATGTTAGATATGCGTTCAACTTCTGTATCTCTTCATTTGTATAAATAAATTTAAATGATAGGTTTCATTGTGCAATTTTTTTTTTCACGCCTGAACTAGTCATGATCTTTCTTTCTTTGTCTTTAAATGACGAATCGAGTGAGTCGTTCCATTTTAGAGAAAAACTTTTACTTTCTCTTCGATGATTAAAAATGGCTTAAAACTTTTTATTTGTTTCGGTGGTGATGTAAAAAGATTTAAGCGATGTGTTTCGAGATCAGATGTTTAAAGTTTTGTTTCACCAACTGATCACGGTTAATCTAATTATCTGGTAACTCAATCTAACAATGGAGTTCCTAGAAGATTACGATGATGTGAAGAAATATTCCACAAAATAAGCAGTTAAATAAAGTGACCAGATGGGGCTTGACTCTTCATCCCGAAATGAAAAAATCGGATTTGAACAAAATTTCCCATTTTTGGTTTTAAATAAGTTATTCATATTATAAATTTTTTTAAAAAGATTAATTGTATCTAATTTTTAAAAAAATTGCTTCTGAAGAATTCTTCTTGCTGTGTATGGAAGCTGGTCACCCTTTTTTTTCGTAAATAAACCCAGTAACTTAACGTAATTCCTTTGTGTATTATTAAATTCACCCTGTGGGGGCACATGCTATCATTGGAGTAAATGGCAAAGTAACAGACGTCCCGGTTTTCAGTTTCTTACATAGTTCCCAGTGTAGACAGTTTCCCAGTTTTGGCTTGATACCCTCGTCCCGAGTGGAAGTTCAGAAAATTTGGTCTCTAGATTGACGCAATATTTTAAGATGTTTAATTACTTCATCACTTCCATGATGATCATCACATTTATTGAGCTGGTTGAAGGCTGAATATCGACATCATCTGTACATTACTGTCACAGATTTATCTAGATCAATTTATTATTTTTAATCGTATGGAATTTTCAAATACAGATGGTAAATCTAGGTTGACTGATTTAACGATACCTGCCTGTACACGAAGACAAAATGTCACTTATCGTATTCTACAGGGCCTCACTTCGTTCACAATCGATTGGTTTTGTATGGCTCTGGAAACGTACAGATGACAGGGAGTTTTTATTGACACAAAGCAGCGTCAGCTCACTTATTCCCATTCTGTTCTACGTTATGACATCGACGAGGTAAATGTTTACCGTTTCCATCTGCGCAGTAAACAAACGTCTCCTATAAAAGACATCGTTATTTGGTATTTGCGTTCTCTTTGTGCCGTTAGGAGTGACGCCATTGTTCCCGATTTATTCCTTTTTTTTTCTATTCCTTCGCAACGGCATGAAGATATTAAAAGGGTCATTGGACACGCAGCCCAACGGTTTTTTAAATTTTATTTTATTTTTCTCATTATCTTTTTCAAACGGAAAAAAATGTGTTCTCTGTATATCCGTTTCTTAGCCCTATTGCATTCAATTTTCAAATGAAATTTTCCGTATTTGAGAATGGACTCTTTTCTCACTTAAAAACAATTTGTTCATTTTGAGTTTCTGAGAAATTCAAATCTTCATTCCCTTGGTGTGAAAATGACACTTTTGTTCTTGAGTTTTACTCATGACAAAAGTAACTGCGCATGTCATCAAACATCTAATTGCAGGTTTACTTTATGCTTTTCTTCTTGAAAGATGCTCAGTGGAAATTTTTTAAAATCCAAAATTTAATGCCGCAGTTAACGCGTTTCTCGATAGCATAAATTAACTCTATTCATTCTAACAAATCTGCACTTAAAACGGTTATTTAAACAAGGAACAAACGAAACTCTTTGGTACGCGCCTGTTAAGCTTTGCATTCATCTGCACGCCATTCCATTTCTTTTGTCCCAATACTGGTTTCTTCCCCATCCATTCAAGTCGAAAAATGAGGCACGTCATTCACGGAGGCTCCAAAGTTTGTTCTGAGACAAGGTTCAAAGTCGCAGAATTCTACCCACCCTCCCACCGCGGTAGATTTCGAGTTTCATTTCTACCCTCGACGCGAGGTCTCAATGTAGGCAGATCCTTTGATGTGCCGCTACCCTCTAATCGAGGCCCCAAATTGGAATCGGCGCATGAAGTGTTGGATTTTGAGTTCGTTTGAATTCCAGCATTGCCATTCCGCTATTCCAATTTCCATCGGTTTTTAAAACTGACGATTGTTTTTTCCTTCCCGCGTTCCAAAAATTCTATTTTATAAGAGATGTGAATGGCCTGCTCTACATTGCATTCTAACATAATCTCAACTAATACACTTGTCATTCTTGGCTTGAAATATCATTTTCATCTTAAGTTAATCATTAAGAAGCTTCATCAAGATGACTTAACTAACGATCACGTTTCTTCATCCTTACGCATATGAAAGGTATACCGCGTTCTGAAAAACCTCACTCAGTGATGTATTTTATAGAATTCTGGCTAATATCAATTTTTTAATGTATAAAAAGTATAATTATTGTCAAGATTATAATTTCATTGTACGTAAATCATTATGGAATAATAAAGTTGTGAATTATATATAACAGATGCTCCTTGCCATTCCAAAAATATTACGGTTCGTAAATCATGCAATGTTGGTACTCAAGTAAATGTTGCGTGTTATATTTTGTAAACAAAAATATTGTTGTCATGAAGGAGAAAAAAAAACAAATATATGAATCTTTAGAAAATTATTATTCTGTTAAAATCAACCATATAGAGAATTAAAGAGTAAGTACGTCGTTAAATACATTTGAAACGATTGTTATATAATTTTTGTTCCTTATTTTTTAGAGGGATTGCAGATTTATTTCTTCGGGTTTTTTCCTCCTTAAAAAGCATTATATATGATTAATGTGACCATACGTCCCGTTTTTTGGTAGCCTGTCCCGTTGTCCCCAAGCACACCTTCGGGACTCCCAAATGTCCCGTTTCCAGAAACAGAGCAACCCTCCATAACAATTCCAAACAAGAAGAGGCCAAAAATTAAAAAAATTCGACGGTAATGTCTAGTAGCCCGGCTATGACGGAGCATGCGCTATACGTCTCACACATATGCAAGTTGGTCAGAAGCCTCCTATATCGCACTGAGTTCTAACTTCATTACATCGCATGAAGTGACAGAATGAAACACTGGAAATATTTAAACCGAAAGTCGTTGGGTGGAACTGTTCAAATACTTTCACGCCAATAATCTGAATCATACGAACTTTCGTATAATTATTGAATATATTATAAGCCTTCCCGGCACTGATGCACCGTAGAAAGGATATTTTTTCTTACGAATAAGTTATGGACGAGCTAGAAAACACAATTGCAAGTCGCAATTTATAAAGCAAAAGTAAATTTTAAGAAATCCTACCAAGAATTTCAATCTTATTTTAAATCAAAACCAAATATACTGCAGCAAAAATGTGTTCTTCAGAAAATTTTAAGACCACATGAATTATTTATTTTCTCGTGTTTATTCCTGTTCTTTTCATTAACCGCTTATCTTAACAGCCCGAGAATACTCGTGCATCGAATTATCGCATTTTTGGTCTTAAAACTAAAATTTAATCATTAATTATCTTTAATAATTTTACACAAAAATTACCTAGTATCCATAAACATCTCAAGTATTATATGCCTTCTGAGATGAATAAAAACGACAACCGCTTTCCAAAACAGAAGGGACCATCTTATTAGATAGCAAAGAAAATTATTAAGTTAAGTGGTTAATACATAGAAACTGAAAAATATGTGTTTTCTTGAATTCACATAATATTACCTAAAAAATAAAAAACGTCCCTTTTTGAGGTAAAAATGGTCACTTTATATATGACCAATCCTTTCGCCCTTCCCTCACCCTGCCTACAAATTTCATTACTTGGTTATCTGTTGGATGCAGTTATCCTACACTTTAGTTTCACTTGAATTGTTTCATATATATAGAATTTTTTAATCGATTTTCTACTGAGTTCTGAAATTTTGTACACTTATGTATTCTCCATAAATACGCAGTTTTAATATTTTCAGAACTTACTTATCAATTAGTCGTTTAATTTAATTAAATATTGATTTTGTACGAGTGGCGCCATTAGGTAGTGAATTTTCGAAAAATTGATTTCAGTATTCCTAAGACTAACTAGTTAATTTTAAGAAATTAAAGACTAACAAGTAGCAAATAATTTAAATAAAAAAATTTACTTTTTAATGCACTGATAAGAGTGTATTTTTAAAATTTTTTTATTAAATTTATTTTTAATTTTGTTATTGTTATTTATTTTTCTTAAATTTTATTCGAGGTTCTCCATCCCATATATCGTCCCGGATTCTAGAACGCACCTGGCTGAAATTCAGAAAATCCTTTCACTTCAATTCCTTTGAGTGCATGAACAAATAAAGCTTCTTATTATTCCTCAGGTGTCGCGATATTTGGAGACAAATTGTCGGTTTTTTTCTTCACTTTTTTAACGAAAGCAAGGGTAAGAGCTCTCATCCTTAATCGCTTGCAGTACCGTCCATGTGTATTGAGGGCAACAGATGTAATTTCTCTCGTGTAAGGATAGTCATTATGGGATATTCATACGAGATTCAAACGTCAATTATATTTTTTTCCCCCTTCTTATCTTAATTAAACTGTATAAGTACCGGAGGTGTGTTTATTCTCCACAGAATTTGTACATACTTTCGAATTGGTTATATCTGCCGTGTTTGTTTTGATTTCTTTGTCCTTGAATAAAGTCCTTGACACTTGAATGATTTTATGTAGCACTCTCTTCTTGCTATATATAAGCATGTAATTATTGCTTGTTATTTTCACTTATCAAACTATTTTCTTCTATATCACGTGGAATATTGACTTGCAGAGTAATGCACGTTGAATGATAAGAGTTGAATAAGGTGTATGATCATTTTGATGCACTTGAGATGCTTTAACAGACTAATAATAGGTTACAGGTTGAATTCTGACAATATGAAACTTTTAAACAGTCAACAGTTTAGGATTACGTGACTGACATTTCTATCCGTTGGAATAAAATTACAACTTATTATACAGATTACTTAGTTATTAAATATATAACTTCGTGGTTGCTTGTTCATAATGTTTTAGTTAAGTAAACTAGTTAGTCTGCATTAACAGAAAAAAAATTTTGATCATTGTACATTATATCACTAAAATGATTTAAATGATGTCGAATTGATGATGAAATATGTTGGCCTTTTGTGATGGCCTCTAATGTAAAAATTATTCGGCGTCATGTTTGTTGTTGCACTTCTTACGTAGACTTACGTCTCTCCATAGTGGTCTAATGGTGTCTTGAAAGGAAAAAGTTATGACGCTTTTCGTGGTATTTTTAAACGCTTATAGCTCCGCAACCAAATAACATAGAGAGTTGGTTTTAGTTTCATTTAACAGAGAAAGGTAGACATTGAAGATTGCAAAAAGAACTTTAGAATTTGGAATTACGGTTTAGTCACAGTCGAGCTGCAAAGTTGGTTAAAATCACTAAAAATTTTGATGGCGTCGCAGCGACCGATGCGCGCGCACGCAGACTAAGGCAATTCAGTGATCGATCTGAGTTCACGCGAAATATTACTCAAGAATTGTTGAATTACGTCGAATTTCGTGCTAAAGTTAAAAGTTTATATCTCCGCAACCAAATAGCATAGAGAGTTGGTTTTAGTTTCATTTAGCAGAGAAAGGTAGACATTTAAGATTGCAAAAATAATTTTAGAATTTGTAATTACGGTTTAGTCACAGTCGAGTTGCAAAGTTGGTGAAAATCACGAAGAATTTTACATAGATAGAATCACATAGTCACAATATACTAGAGAGTTAATATTCACATAGAGCTACTTTAGTCACAGTTGAGTAATGTAAGTTAGTCTACGCCCCTCAATCCCAGCGGCCGTTTCGCAGAGACAGCCTCCCGTCGAATTTTTTTAAAGATTATTATGCGATGAAATCAAAATTGTGACATCTAATGATATTTTTAAGCGCTTTCCTTTTCTTTCCTGTAAAGCTATTTTTATGACTAGCTAAAGTGCACAGCTGTAAATGTCACACGGGGTCCTATTGATCGTATGGATGCGATTTAAGATCGGATAGTGGGGAGTTCGAGAGCCAATTCTATAGGATCAAATGTACATACTTTGGGATGGATTGGAAGTTTTGAGAGTGGGATGCCGGCGCAACGGATAGTGGGGAGTTCGAGAGCCACTTCTATGGGATCAAATGTACATACTTTGAGATGAGTTGGAAGTTTTGAGAGTTCACTCTCAAAAATTTCCGTAATTTCAGGGCCACTGCCCGTAATTTTTACGGTCACCAGCCACTTTTCCCTTTTTACGGGCATAACCCGTATATTGTTGTAGGATATTTTCCACTTTTAAGGTCAGATCCCGTTCTTTTATCACGGACGCTTTTCATTGGTCAATCAGGATGACGTACCAACCATTGAGCGGGAAATATTAAGAAGACACAGAAAAAGGATTTAGAAACGGACGCCATGTCGTATTTTTTTGGACAATCGAAGCGAGAACCCTGACTTGCTCAAGGAAATTGTGGATCAAGTATTTATTAATTAGAAGGTAAGAATAAGTACCCCCATTATTCTTTAGCTTTTTGTTGTTTCTTTAGTTTGTTGTTTTATTTTTAGTACTTCCTTATTTCAAACGTAACGTGCAGTGGACTGTTTAGTGTTTACCATTAGATGTTAGATTTCTGTTGTTCATATTAAAATGCCAAAATTGAAATATTACATAACAGGAGCGAAATAATTTGTTCAGAAATAGATAATTGCTTAACATATGTGTTAATTTCTCGCTAATGTTTTATTTGTTAAAATATTTTATGAGACAAATTTGAAAATTTCCGTAGCAAAAGTTTGCAAATTATATTCTGAAACCCTGTTATACTCTTTCTTTACAATAATTTCGATTATTAGCATTCTATAGTAATTCAATATTTCAGTAGTATCTTCAATAATTCAGTATTCTCAGTATATTCAATAACTCAGTATATTCAATAACTCGGTATTCTCAGTATATTCAATAATTCGGTATTTCAATGCATTGGTGTGTGTACAAATTATAAAATTTTGAAACACTCGATGATTTTTACCTTGGGCTAATCAACCCTCATCGTTTGAATGAGTATATTTTATGCAGATTGTGATTCAACATTATGGAAGTGTGATTGATTGATCTATAGTAATAAAAAAATTAATTTCTGTTTTGAGTTTTGTGTGCTCTTTATGTACCTGCAGCAGTAGTTAAACTATTTTTCAGGAGATTTTTCTCAAATATGTTGAAAGCACTGTAAAACTGATTTTAATAATTCATCGGGTGAAATAGATCAATTGCTATAGAACAATCACACTTTCTATTCACACATTAAATTTTATTTATGCATACATACATTCTATATATCTGTGTGTGTTTCTGAGTATGTATATGCAAATATATAAGGTAGATGACTGTTTAAAGCATATTAAATCATACTTATACTATTCTTTAGCCAATTTTATTGGCTTTCTGCTAGTTATAAAAATTTTCTGAATATTTTAGATTCAGTTATGAATTTTTAAATAAATTAACCCAATTTGCACCAGTTTTGGCCACATTAATATTATATTTTTAACAGACATTTTAATGAATTTTAAGTAAAAATAAATCGTTATGAAATATTTATTTTAGTACATTATTTTCTGTTATTTTAATTGTTATTTTTTTGATGAATTTATAAAGATATATAATAAAATTTACCTAAACTGATTTTAGCTGCAGATTTCAGTTTTAAAAAAAGAAACAGGAATGCAGAAAACAATAATTTAATTTGATTGATAAAATACAAACTATAATTTTAAGCTATATATACTCGCAAATTTTTTTGATACATTGCAAAAGCATAGATTTTAAAAAAATCAAGAATTTGCATTATTATACTCGCTAACAATATCCACAAATATGTATTTTTATAATTTTTAATTGCAACATTAATCAAATTCATCAGAATCATTCTTAAAATTAGAGCAACCCATGCATATAAAAGAATATTCCTCATCACTCGAGTCGGGTTCCTCAAGTTGAAATTTTCTAACATAAATGTGAGGTAAATGTTCAAAATGGAGATGTTTTTGACATTCCATTTTGAATGGCCTTAACTGCATTACCAACTTTAGATGGCGAGTAGCAAATTTTTTTTATGGAAATGCTACCTGCCTTCTTATTTTTAATTGGAGCCATTACTATGTAAAATGAAAACAAACAAAACTCAATTAGTTACTTTTATTTCAGAAATAAAGCTATATCAGTTGCTTCTCATTTTAGAAACAAAACTAAATCAGTTGCTTTTATTTTAAAAACAAAACTAAATTAGTTGATTTTATTTCATCCAGATATTCTTAAATTTATGTAATGGCTCAAAACACAATAATGAAGTTATGTGGCCAGAACTGGAATATGTAATGTTCCACATTTGGCCACCACCCATTTAATCTTGAAAAAAATAATTAATTTTGATATGAAATCAGAATAAAAAGAAAGTTTACCTCATAAATCGCAAGGGTAATAAGTTTTAGATTAATCATTTTATTCTGAGAGCTTGATGATGAAAAACTTCAAATACTTGTTCCTTAACAAAAACCGTAACAGTTGCGAGTATGCAATACATGATCATGCATTTAATTTTTTTAGAAGTCGCATGTGTGAGAAAAATAAACCAATCAGATTGAAAATAGTAAAATAAGGATTGTTTGAAGTATTGGAATGCTTCTTATTAGTTAATTTGAAATTACTGGTTAATTATTGGACACGAACAAAAGAAAGATATGACTGGAGTTGTGTCAACATTTTAGGTAATTAGTCATTTGAAGGAATTAAGTTTCCATTGCTATTCAATGAGTTGGCATATTTTCATGTTTGTGAGCCTGGATTGCCACCTTGCCTTGGCCACGACCTTTCTGAAGGAATCGTTTCATATGATTTGGCATTATTTGTGAAATATTTTATTCAAGAAAAAAATGGTTATCTTACAAAAAAATTAAATTTTATAATTTTGAAATTTTCTTATTTGGGAAATGAGTCGAGAAATAAGCCCAATGAAATAAAGGCAAATAAAAATAAAATAACTGTCCATCCATGCAGCCCAAGATAAACCTGGAGTTTAGGGTGTGTACTATTTTCTCGTCAATTTTCTTTGGAACATATTTATTTGACGTTGCCAAATGCTGTTTAGGATGCACAGTAAGTTATTTTTAGATCTCCTGTGTATTCGATGCCTGCAGCATCTCAAAACGAGACATTGGGCATGCAAGTGTGCACCAGGCAATTTTTTTTAATTTAAAAAAAACATCAGCGGCTTCACTTTCAGCAAAGTGGGCCCCTCGTAGCTTCGCTTTTTCATTGAGAAACGAAACACATGAGGAAAGCACGATGTCTGAAGACAATGAAACGTAGCAAGGGAGCTGTTTCCAGAAAAAACACTCCTTGTTAGATATTTGGAAGCTATAATTAGCAACACAGAGAAAGAGAATCAATAAATTAAATGAACGAAAATCTTCAGAAGAAAAGCAAACGGTTATTGAAAAATATCGTTTGGTAAATGAAGTATTATTCAAATTTGTACGTCGACCAATAGAAATGAGGTGAAATTAAGGGCATGCGCCGTAGACCTGTAAACAAATCACTGTCGGCGCATGCTCAAACGACGTCGAAAAAAATTTCAACTCGCATCCAAAACAAATGTTCTGTCACACTCTTCTCTTGGCGACAAACAACTGGCGAGCTTGCAGGAAATGAAGTGAGTACACACTCTAAACTCCAAGTTAACCATTTTTATTATAATGTACTAAACAAACAGCTCCAGATCAGCACACATCTACATGCTCAGCTAACCGAAATGAGCTCAAACATATGTTTACTTTATATTTTTGAGAAGCTCCCGTCAACTATTGCATTATCTTCGGATGAACACTTGCATGCAAAATTTCAGCTCAGTCGGTTGATGGGATGTTGGGGGAAATCTTGTGCAATATTCAAATATTAGTTAGCTTATCATTTAATGATTTGTTTTATGATGTGAAGTAATTTGTTGTTCTAAAAACAGTTTTCTATGACTTTTCAGCATGGAAAGCATAGAAGACATTGGACATCCAACCAAGAAAACTAATTGATGCCTGGAAACAATTAGGTATGTGTATTTATAAAAAAAATTATAATATAAACTAAATTTGTTTTAAATATATTAAAGCTATAAATTTCAAAGTAATTTATTTTTTTATGTTTAAACATTACACTGTATTCTAAAATATATTTTATTATTAAAATAGCCTTTTTTACATGAGGTGAAAAAAAAAATTAATTTTTTTGGGTAGGTAATAGGCTTAATAATTCTTGTCAGTTTTTATGTTTATGGAATTTTTGAAACATGTTTGTACCAGTCATAGCTTTTACATTAAACAGATAGCCAATAGTAAATTTACTTTTTGACGTCATTACCATATAACCTATGTCTTTTTCTAAAAACATTTTTTTTTTTTCCCCGGTACACAGTGGAATCTCCCTATAACGAAATTGTTTGGTTCCAGTTGAAAAATTTGCTATAGAGAAAATTTCGTTATACGGAGATTAGAGATTTTTGCAGTTATTTAAATAAATGTTATAAACCTTTTAGTAAGGTAAGTGCTCCAGTAGTGGGCCACGTACCAGTAGTGGGCCACTTGAATTTTTAAGTTGAAAAACAAGAAATTCCAACATTCCAATGAAATAAGAGATATGCCTCTGGTAGGCTGAAATCCTTATCAACTAAATACCAAAGGCACAGCTTTTATTTCCTGTTTAGTTAGGAGCTAGAAAGTTTGTTGCTGAAGTTGGTCTCTGAGAGAAGCATTTTTAGCTTATTCTTAGTGACTTCCTTAAGACGTAACTCTTCATTCAACTATTTTTTAGCATACATTCTATTTGTTTTTAAAATGAATTGTTATTGATATTATTTGATTATAGCATGAATGTATTATAAGCTATCTTTAAATTAAACAATATTGATAATTTATGGATAGTGAAGGGTGGCCCACTTTTGGATCAATGTTTTACTAAATGCTCCAGTAGTGGGCCTAGGAAGGCCAGTACTGGAGCACATGCTTTTGCTCAAAATAGACTGTTTTGTGATGTTTAATAAGAAGGTTATATCTTGTAAAGTCTTTTTATTTAATTAGATTTGCTTTATTTTTATCAGAACCAGTAGTGGGCCACATGGCCCACTTCTGATACACTAATGGTCCACTACTGGTACACTAACGGAACATTCTGATCAATTACTTAAATAATAAATATTTTATAGTACTGTTGAGGAAAAGACTGATATTCAAGAATTAGTTGGGCTCTGTAACGAGGCAGACAATAATAAATATCGCATTGCTGGACCATTGAAAAATATTCCATCACCATTTAAAAGGGCTCTTTTCTGGCTTCAGAGGGAAGATGATGACAAAGATTTATTCAACATAAAATATCAAGATTTAATATCCATAATGCCCCAAATAGAACTTAAAATGAAAGATCGATAATTAGCATATACCTTTAATAAAAAAATTGGCTGTTAGAGAAAAAATGTAAATCTCATGTGACTAGAATCTATAAATAAAAGATTTCACCTATATCAAGCCATTTTTATTGCATTTTTTATAGTGCATAATGTTAATATATTGTTATTATTACTATATATAATGCTTTTATTCTTTTTTCTTTGGCACAATTGACAAATCTGGGTGGCCCACTTTTGGTATGTCCACTACTGGTACATCAAAAGTTTGCTATGCCCACTTCTGGTGCATAGGAGTGATCTAAGTTTTTAATTTTTAAAAAATTATATTACAATTATTTTGATATTTCAGGTGATTATTATTTTAGATAAAAGTTTGAACAACCATAAAAAAATAGAGATTAGCGAAACTTCTCAAAAGTTTAGATGATAATTGAGGAAATACCCTTAAGTGGCCCACTACTGGAGCGTTTACCTTATATGCGATAAGTTCAAAAATATTTAATTATGACTTTCAATTAAAAATGAAGTAATATTTATTATAAATTTGTTAAAATTATATTATTTTTTATTGTGTAAATAAAATGCTGAAAAGTGAAGTCAATTCACCAATTAGAGAATAATATGTACTAGTATGGATAAACATAAAATGCGTATGGTCACATCCATTTGCTGTTTCCGTCCCCACTCCACTCCGATTCTTGGAATCTTGACCCGTAGAAATGTTGCTCCCGCTGTAGAAATCCAGGTCCCCACAACTGCATTACCCTTCACATAGCACTCTATTTTTATGTGTTATCGCTGGAATGAACAATGCGAGTGGTTCCAGAAACAGGCACATGTGAGCGATTTGTTTGCACAGAAATTAGCAACTTTCTTCAAAAATCGAAAAGATAAAGGTCTGGAAAAAGTCGTTACAGGGAGACAACCACTTTGTTATATGGAGAATATTTTGAATGTTATTTAACATTACAATTAAAAAATTCGTTATAGGGAGAAATTCGCTATAGGGAGACTTGGTTGTAGGGAGACTCTACTGTACTTTAGTTTCCTGTGTCTAAAAAAAAAAGTATTTGGTGCCTTTGAAACAGCATTTATATATATATATATATAAAAGGGGGTTGGGTGCTATAGTGTTCGATTGTAGTAACATTTCTTTTTCAATGAACTTAAATTAAGCTTGTTAAACTTTGAAAATAGCAAAATCACTGAAGAATTTTTCTTTGTCCAATTTGTAGTTTATGGGTGTTTTCTAAGGTTGAATCATGATAAAGGATCCAAAGCTTCCAAAAATAAGAAAAAAAAGGTGTGCCATGAATGAAATTATAATATATAATGAAAATATTAAGTCTCTTGATTCTGTTAATTGTACCTAACTTATTGTATTGTAATCATGGTTTGTGATTTTTTTTTTATTTAAATCTGATGTTTTTGATTTTTTAAGTTAACAAAATTTTAACATGTTCATCCACTCGGCTCTTCAATTATGTCTCATTTTTTATTTTATCCTTTCAGGAAACTCTCAGCAGCTGGATCCTGTCTGCACCGTCTTCGTAGAGAAAGTACCTCTGGAACCCACGATACCATTGAATGATGCCCTGCATACCTGGTTTTCATCACTTTGAAAAAATTTCCTCCATTTCGAGAAATTTTTAAAAAATAATCTGTGTTTTGCCATCGAAATGTTATTTTGTTTTTAAATTAGTTGCATCCAACGTTCTAATGACACTATTATTTTCAGCTTATAACTAGAACGGTTCTGTCGGATTTAAAACAAGAATGGTTAAAATATCATTTCCCATTGGATTAACTTTTCTAATTGTCACGAAAAAATAAGTGGGAAATCAATGTGTATCTTTTGTTTTCAAAACTTTTTCATGTCATTGTGGGTGGTTTTTTTCATTTTGTTGAAGTCCTGATTCCATAGGCAATGCCATACGCGTACTGCTAGTATGTATATTTTTACAACTCGTTGTCTATGTGTATAAATGTCTGTATATATGTTTTTGTAAGTCATATTTTTAATAAATTGTTTTTTATTCAATTGAATTGTTCTACCTGTTATTTGAACATAATTTCACTTAGTGATTTAAGATTACATTTCATAATTTAATATTTAATTTATCTGTTGTATACAATTGTAATTCATTATATACTGGAGAAAGAGTGGGGCATCATACCTCTTCATTCTATCACATTGCAGTGTGAATAAGATTTAGGAATTCATATATCAACTGTACTATACAATTGTGCATACCTGAGCATTTTTAAACATGTGGGCTGAACAGTAAGAACTGGTTGAGGTTAACTATGTTAAATTTAACATGTTGTGCTTTCCATTGATGGAAAAGTATATTTAACGGAAAAGAAAAACACAATTTAAAGTCAAATTTTGTTTCTTAGGCTAGTGGTACAAAAACAGTTTAGCCTTGGGGAAAAGAAGTAGTTGGTCATTAACTTATATAATGCCTATTACACAGTTATACATTGTCTCTGGTCTAAGATTTTCTTTGACTTATAAAGCACCTGTATACTAAAAGTACCTGTAAACGTTTACCTGTATACTAAAAGTACCTGTAAACTAAAAGTTTAGTGTTTTCTAATACCTCTACATTATTACACATATTGAAATGATGTACTAAATATTTCATAAAATGTATTCAAGTTTTTAAGATATTTTGTTTTTGGCTTCTGTCTTTCGAGTATAATTAATTTCTGATTATATGTATACTGGTTTTAAAGAAACCTCTACAGTACTTCCATAATGGGCTCTTCTTAATACAATCAGCTCCTAACATGAGCAGGGGTCAGGAACCAATTTCCACTTTTTTGGGGGGTGCTAACTTCCAAATTAATGAGCATTTTTGTACGAGCAAATTTCAAAATTTGGATTCATGGTCAGAAATTGAGGGGCAGTTTTAGGTGGTCAACATTCAAATTTATGGTCATTTTTATGTGGTCATGAACCAAAATTCTAGATCATAATCAAAAGTTAGAGGTACTTCTATTAGGTCAACTTTTAAAAATTGTGAGAATTATCCAGAACATAACGAGTAATTTTATTCAGAAAACTTTCAGGTTTAAAAGGAGCTATTCGCAAAGTAACGGATACTTTTATACGAACAACTTCCAAAATTGTAAGCAGTTGCCAGAAAATGGCAGCCACTTTTATACGGTTAAGCTTCCAAAATTGTGGGCAGCGACCATGAAATCACGGGCACTTTTATACGGTGAGCTTCCAAAATTACGGGCACTGGCCAGGAAGTAACGGGAACTTTTATACGGTCAACTTCCAAATTTACGGTCAGTGGCCAGGAAATTACGGCCATAGGTTTACGGCCACATTCATAAAATCACGGTCAGAATGTTTTACGGGCAAAATGTATTTTAACGGGCAGTGGACGGACCCTGGGCTGCCGGTCACTGCCCGTAATTTTGCGATGAAATTTTTTACAGTGTTGGATGCCGGCACAAGTGTCGCCATCTTCGTCTCACCGCGATTTAGAACATTGAGCTCCTTTCCGACAGTCGTCGTCTTGTCACTATTTTGTTTTCTCTACTATCTAATTGGTTTGACGATCTTCTAGTTTGGTTATCGTGTTGATGCATTTAAAAGTTCAGGAACCCTCTGTGGATTCTATGTAGTTTTTGTTGTGGGTTATAACGAACCGTGAATGGCTTAATTTTAACTTGCAAGTTAAAAAGCAATAACTCGATATCCTTATGACGCACGGGTACGATTGTTAAATGGTTTTTAAAAAAGGGTGGGGTGGAGGGACTTTATCAATCAAACACTATTATATACTCATCTTTCAATTTTTTTTTCTTTTTAAATTCGAATCCAACAATGAAATCTATTCAATTCCCGAATATATCTCTTTATATAAAGCAAATACCATGACTCATTCACTCATCACAAAATCTTCCAAACCATGAGACCTAGAAACGTGAAATTTGGAAGGTGGTTGCTCTTTGAGTAGTAGGTGCTCACTTAGAAAGGATTTTTCAAAATTTTAATTAAAATTTACCTTAAATGTTAACTTTTTTCCGCTATAACTTCGGAGCATATTGTCGCACAAAAACCATTTTAACATCACCTTAAAGTTTAAAAAATTAGCTTTTCAATAACACCAATTTTGTTTCCATGCGACGTTCTGTTTAATTTTAATTAATTTTTGAAAATGTTTTCAAACATAATTTCCAGGAGAGAAACGGCGTTGTTCACGGTTCCTCAAGATTACAGTTCTATTTATAGCACTGGAAGGGGAGGGGAAGCTTTGTGACAAGTTACCATCTAGGGCTGCCCATTCTTAAATCACACCAGTGGCGGCGAGTCCGAAACTAACTAATCTTTAAATTTTATTCTTTACCCCCTATACTCCCGGGTCTTTTAGATGTCAATAAATTTTTTACCGCCTCATTTTTTCCACCTAATCTGGCACCCACTAGTTCACCGGGGTGTCCAGCATATTCTGCTTTCGCGACCAAATTCAGCGTTAATCATTCTACCGGTGAGTGATAGATGAATTGAGTGAGAGTTATTTGAAACGCAGTTTTTAAGTTTCATTAGCTGTGAAGCATCATACAGAATTGTATCGCTGGCATTTTAAAATTTACGTCTTAGTAAAATAAATATCTGCGAAATACAATAAGCTATTTACTTTTTTTATCCATCTTTCCTTGATTGTCGCTGGTGAGACCGCGACGGAGAATGCTATAATTAATATAAAATACAAAAATAAAGACTAATTTAAACGGGTGGAACCAGCCGGTCGCCGAAGGCGGCTAATTTCCTATAAGCATCAACATTCAAATAGAGTTCCATCAGCTAACTCTTCTTCAAAATCGAACTTTTTAAAACAATGTGCGGTCCATCTCTCTGTTCTTGTGTACATTTTTATGTTATTTTTATTACTGTATTAATTTGTTTTTCGTCTTTTTCCTTTCATTTTCTGTTTTTTTTAATGTATTTTTTACTCTTCGTATAGTTTTTCCATTGCATTTAGTTTTTATTATTTTCCAGCTATTTCATCTATAACTGTGTAACTTTGTGTTTTCAAGGTTTTATTTTTCTGTGTTTCCAAAATATTTTTATAATGTATAGCAAAATAGCAATCCTTCCTAATGCTCCTGTAAATATTTGTAAGCTTGTTGCGTTTTTAATTAGGCAGCGGTATTGAGAATTGTCAAGTTTTAAGAGAGGTCACCCCCTCGGGTGTTGTGATTTTTCTTCCACTTCATGTCCGAGTCACTGCTTAAATAACCATATGGTTATAGTTGCAGGGGCATGGAGTGGTGTTATGTTATGTTATAAGCCTCAACACATGAAAAAAAAAAAACTTTCCTATGTATGAGCATCTAAAGATCTGTTTCTGCGAATAAACCGAAACTGAAGTAATCAGTATCATTCTGCATTTAATCAGAGAGTCCGTTGCAAAATCCCCATCCATTCCGCGTTTTAATTTGCATCTTAAATCCCTCTTCCTGGAGCCGCCTCAACGTGAGGATCCCTCTAGAAGTTGAGGAGGAAGAGCGTGCGACGCGGAGTAAAATATCCGTGTGGGGAAACACTCACGCTTCTTACTTACTTATCCCTACCTTATGTAATCAATTCTTGAGGGCGTCTTTCCCGGTGTCGGAAAAGATTTTTCCTTTTCAGCGAAAATGAATCCACTTTTATGTGTATGCGTGCGCGTTCCGTTGCTAAGATACCGGTTCCTTCCAGCCGAGCTGAGTTGTCGGGAGGCTTCTTCCCTGTTTGGAACTTGTTTTTACATTGTATGCTTTTTTTTTTCTTTCCATCTGTGATGGCAACATTGTAAGATTAAGATTTAAATTTTTTTCTTGCCCCGTCCCCCTCCCGCGTATTTTCAGGTCTTACAAGTATGAGATCTCTTTTGTAATGCATTTATTTAAAATTCGAATAAGTTTCCTTGAAGGGAAGTTTAATATTTTTTGGAGAAAGAAGGAATTATAAAAATTCCCTGATTAAATTTTTTTAACGGCAGTTTCCTAGATTGTAATCGCAGAGTGCGCTTCGAAATTTAATTGAAAAATTTTCCATCTTCTTTCTTTTGTATCGTTGCTGTTTGACATTTTAATGAAAGTTTTCATGACTGCGAAACTTCATTAATTCGATGAAGCAGTTCTAATTATTTTTCATTCTTCGATCAAATATATATTCAGATATTATTAATTCTGTCATGTAAAAATAATTTGGATTAAACAGATGTATGATTAAATGAGATTTTTCTCTACTGAAGCTCTGGAGAATTCTGTAACTGGATTCTTTTAAGCAACGAATTAATATACTATATAATTTTCATTGTATGTTGGGAAACGAGCTTTCCCATTATGGGAATAACATCATTTTTCCATGTATTTTTCTAGTACTTAATAATTGTAGCACTTTTGATTTTTTTTTTTGTTGTTGTTTATGTTGCTCGTAAAATATTTTAAAAAGGAGAAAAAATTCTACATTGAAATCTCTTAATAATTATAGCACTCTTGATTTTTTTTTGTTGTTGTTTATGTTACTCTTAAAATATTTTAAAAAGGAGAAAAAAATTCGACGTTGAAATCTTAATAATTATAGCACTTTTGATTTTTTTTTTTTGTTGTTGTTGTTTATGTTGCTCTTAAAATGTTTTAAAAACGAGAAAATTTTCTACGTTGAAATCAAAGAAGGAATTTAAATGGTGGACAAGATTGTACATGTAGCTGAGAATCCTGAAATGCTAAATTGAACAACTTGGATCATATGGTAGTTCTGTTGAAGATTTCTATGAGAAAAGCAAAGCATTGATATAAATATTTTAAATGTGAGGAGGGGTGAAGTGAAGAATTACTTGTGCAATCCCAACTTATCTATTTAAATTATCGAATTACTGATATAACTAACAGATATAAAGAACAGCAATTTTCGACTTCAGCAGGAATGCGTAATCTTTATTCTTTTTTACTTTCTCGTATACGAAGAGGAAGTATTGCAATCGTCAAAAAATAACTCGAGATTTTGACGAATCTCCACGTTTTAGACCTCCCTGAATCCGAAAAACACAATTTTGGAATTATGTCTGTCTGTGAACACGATAACTCGAAAACTATTAGAGCTACGGGGATGAAATTTAGTATGTGATCTTTACACATAATTTGTAGGTTTCTATCAAATTTTGGACAAAATCCGTCTACGGGAAGTCTGTCCGCGGTCATGCGAACACTATAACTCAAAAACTTGAATAGCTAGATGGATAAAATTTGGTACACAGTTTTATCATCAGGAATGTAGGTCCATATCAAATTTTGGACCAAATATGTCAAATGGTTCACTGTCTGTCTGTCTGTAAAATCGCATACTTCTGAAGACGATATCTTCTGAAAGAAATTACTTAGATAAATGAAATTTTTTATGCAGTCTTGAAACCCTAATTGTAGTTTTGTCTCCAATTTTCATTTAAATCGGTTAAAAAAGGGCGTTGAAATTGCATATTCGTTTTTTCCCCCGCATTCTACGAGGCGAAAATTAAAGCTTAGGGAGTCCCACGTTTTCTGGCGCGTGGTGTATTTTTTCCCCCACCCGTGCGAGAAAGTTGCGGGGAACCACTCTCGCTGGTTTAATTGTCGAAATAACCTTCTTATATCGAACAACTAGAACTAGGCTTCCCCCACCGCTCGCCATCCTACAAAGTTTGTCTTAACGAGGTGTTTACTATAATATATATATAAGAAATGCAAACAACTGACGCCTTCAGACAGTACACTAAACCAGGAAGTCCAATTCTTAAAATTTATTTTAATGCAATATTAATTTAGTTTGCTAAGGTATGGATCGGTCTGATTCTAATTTTAGACTTTTTTTTGTTGCAAATAATTTGCATTATGTTAAAAGAGAACTGTTACACGAAACACATGATTACATCAATGAACTCCACACCATGCTTTTCAATAAATATGTTAATCTTGATTCTCTCGCCTACTTGTCATCGATAATGGTGTTGTTTTCATTGTTTCCGGTGTGCGGATCGCGATAATTTAGTAAGATATATATCGCGGCGAATAGGCGTCACGAAAATACTTGACTGATAATCTAATCGTAAAGATTGCGATAAAATACAGAAAGGTCTCGTTACAAGATCAAAGAGGCGAAGTTTTTGATAAAACATTCGTGATCTATCCGCTTAATCGATGTATTCAATCTAATCTACGTTTCATTCGTTACCTCCAAAATATTTTTTCAAACTTGCTTCTACCTAAAGAAAAAAACATTTATCTCATATCATTTTAATAGCTTTTTAAATATGATGCATATATAGGATGGTAATACGAGACAGTCGATAAGTAATTGAAAGGTCTTCTTTCGATTTTTTTTTTAACATTTTTTTTTTAATAATGTTTGTATTTACTCCAAATGAAGAGAGAAAGATTTTACTCAGTAATGGTTTGTTAGTTTTAGTTGAAATCATCTTATTGAAATGTAGTTAACGAAATTAATTGTTTATCGTTTTAACATTCTGTTTTGTGTTAGTTAATTTGTGATGAAATTTGACTCGTCAAGCATGTCGCTGATCGTGAAAATTGTCTGCTTCCATTATTTTCAAATAATTTTACAAGATAATGAAAATAACCCGTTTTTAATATATTTTTAAAAACCTCTTTTGTTACCATCTTTCGTTAAATAAAATCTTTTAAACATCCGATCTCTCTAGTTTCCGCAAACAAGAGAAGCATAAAATATCAACTCCCGTTCCAAGATTACGGAGAGTTAATTCCCGTTCCAAGTTATAGTTCGGCACGGGTGGTGTAAGGATTATAGTCTGGCTTCATATACACAATTCGCATGTTTAATCCCCATTTAGCATTAATTGAGTCTAAGGCGTGTAGTACGACTTGAACAGCATGCTAAAGAATCTTCGAGCAGCGGTGTAACAACGCGGGTGCAGCGGAGAAAAATAACAATACATATATTTTGCTTTATAATGGCCGGTGTAAAAAATACTTTATCAAGTTTATGCCCTTATTTGAACTTCAGTAATCTTTGTGTTCTACTGGGGATGGATGACCCGGGTGCATCGAAGAAAGAATAACAATACATATATTTTACTTTATAATGGCAGATGTAAAAAATACTATACCAAGTTTTATGCCCTTATTTGAACTTCAGTAATCTTAGCCATGTTGTATTTGTGTTCTACGGGGCATGGATGACCCGGGTGCAGCGTAGGAAAAATAACAATGCATTTATTTTACTTTATAATGTCAGATGTAAAAAATACTGTACCAAGGTTATGCCCTTATTTGAACTTCAGTAATCTTAACCATGTTGTATTTGTGTTCTACGGGGCATGGGTGACCCGGGTGCAGCGTAGAAAGAATAACAATACATTTATTTTACTTTATAATGGCGGATGTAAAAAATACTATATTATTATACTATATACTACCCTTATTTGAGCTTCAGTAATCTTAACCATGTTATATTTGTGTTCGAATTTAACTTTGCTTTTTAATTCATTTTAAGACTGTGATTGCTCTTTTGGGCAAGTAAAGGTATAAAAAGTAAGCGAACATGTCCCGGCATCTGAAATCACTGTTTAATTTCCTACCGGTTTGACTTTGGACGTATATGAAAGGAAGAGCAATACATCTCCCCTCACCCCCAAATAAAAAGTGGCTTAAAGAAAAGTTCCGGCTCCAGATCTGCACCGCAGCTCTAATTTTGTTGGACCCGCAATGCTTCAAAAACATGGTAACGACAATCACGAATAGAGATTTTAACTAAAGAATGGATGTCATGATAGGGTAAAGGGCTATGTGTTATGAATAACTTCACACTAAGAAGCAATCTGCTTTTTAAAAAATCAATAATCCCATTTTAATTCCGTTTCAATTTATATTATTAAGCTGTCTTAAACATTACTGATTTCCCTTACTCTGAAATTACTGTTTTATTATATTTTGTTATCCTTTCTCTTTTTAGGATACTGACTCCACGACGGATTGAATTCGCCAAGACCTTTGACCAGTCTAATAGGAATTCAGTTAACACGTGTGCAAGAATCGAGCCACAACACATTAAGAATCTCTTCGCAGAGCTACCATGTGATGTAACAAGAATGGATACTTGTCAGCAAGAAACATTCAACCCTGGAGAAGGGCCGCCCTAAACAAGCGATGTCGGGTCCCTAGTCATCTCCCTTCTCATTGAACTATTTAAGCTGTACTACAAACGTTCTTTACTTCCCTTTGGTGTAGAATGGAAACGAGACACGATTTGTCGGTCGACCACGCACGACTCTTGTCCACGGGTGGCGGATACGCTGCGATGGACAATTCAGCCACTGGTCACCCCAACTCCCAGCAGTTAAGGCCTCCCTACGGAGATCTGTGCCGACCTCCTGGAACGGACGCTTCGACTCTGTCGGCCGCCTATCACAGCCGCTATTTGGCGTCGATGCCCCTGACGACAGGTGAGTGAAAATTTCCTTTTAAACTGGACTTTTTGTGGCCCAACCACGACATACAGTTGTGTGTCTGGAGCATTAGGATTTTGAAGTTGTGGTGACTTTATTTGTCACTTAATTCTTCAACTGCGTATCCTGCCATTTACGCGAGTTGGAATTAATTTCATCTATTTTCTGATGCATTCAGCGATTTTCGCTAGTAGTTTCCTCTTATTGCTAATATAATAGCCCAGATCTGTCTCTCAATGATCCGGTAACGCTCTGACGTCACCAACAATAAAATTCGCGCCATAGCACTGTGAGACGTTAAACAGCATTGTTTCATTGTTAGAGCACCTAAATTTCAGTAATTTTAAATTTAAAAAAGTAATTGTCGTTCTGTTTTCAAATTTAATAGCTCTAAAATAGTGAAATAAAATTTGTTATCGATTGGTGTAAAATTTATCTCGCTATGATCAATAGTTCTAGAGAAATTTTAAATTATATCAATCACATATTTCAAATTAATTTCCGGTATTTTTTAATAGAAAGTAGTAAATCACGTCAGTGGTATATCATGCGCGTGATATAGTTTGGACGCCACGATGCATCTGATTATTTATTGCAATCGTGATGTTATAATTTGATAATATTTTTTGGCAACGTTTGACGAGCAGAGAAGTGCTTTGTAAGAAGTGCAAATAATATGTAAATTTTAAAAAAATCCTGTCCTGAAACATGTTTATTTTATTTGTGTTCAATCAATGTTAAACGTTTATCTCGCATATATATCTATTTAAACACGTCAAATTTGACGGGAAATCTCTCCAATGAAGAGGCAATTTGCACCCGTCATACAATGCCATCTTCTCCACTGTATTATAAAGTTGGAAGAAAAAAAATGACTTGTCAGTAATTCACTTATTAATTGCAGTTATTACAAAACGGAGAAAAGGTCAAGGAAAACATTTTAAAATAATTCCTTTAGTATTGAAGTCAATTATACTCGTGTTTGTTACTAATGTGACTTTTTTTTTCAATAACGTTTTGTGTTTTTAATTTTTCAAGAAAAGAAAAAAAACAAACACGGTGAACTCATTTTCATATTCGCTTTACACATATTTAAACTCTTCACCTATGGATTTATTCATTCTTCTTTTTCGAGACCATACATTAGTCATCAACTAAAATACTCGTTCAGCGAGAACAGATGAGTGTCCAGCTGGCAGAAAACATGTTTCAAGAGTCTGCCCTTTTGAAATGTTTTGATGTTAGAAATACTTAAAAGTTGGATCACGGAGCTTTTAGGCGATTCACGTGAGAAATGTTACTGTTGATCATACCGTCCGGGACTTCGGGACCATCCCCGTCATTCAGAACTTTTAGTTTTTAGCAACGAGACAGCAAGCGAAACTTAGCAATTATTTTTGAAATATTGAACTCAAAACGGTTGTGAAACCATGTGGTGAAGCATAATTTAATTTTTAATAACTTTTTAATATGATTGTGGCTTTATTAATGAAAATGTTAATGCGTATATGTATTGCATTAATACTCCAAATCATTTCAAATAATGCCGGACAGTGGCGAATCCAGAATTCGGGTCTGGGGGGGGGGTGAGGTCATAAAATTTTTTTTATCGTCGTGACGAATGTCAAACCTCATGGCTTATGTGAACCAAAACACTTTAACTTTACAGACTTTACTCACCTGACAATAAGAATCATAAAGAACAGTACATTACTTTCGATAAGTTAATAAAAAATACAATGAAATAACTAGACAAAAAATGTTTTCGACCGCGTCAAACGCTACAAGTACTAGTGGAATGATTAGAAAAGTAGGAAATTTTTCGAGCCTGTCAAGCCAGAAAGCAATGTTATCACGTTATTATTATTTTTTTTAAAAAAAAGTTAAGAACAAACAGTTGTAGTGATTTTAAATAAAATCAAGAATTCTGGTTTCCCCCCCGGGGGCGGGGGCCGCAGCCCGATAGCCACCCCCCTGGATTCGCCACTGATGCCGGAGATTTCTTCCACAATAGTTTTCCTGATGTTTCAAATGGGATTGCAATCAACGCTCTCAATTTTTTTTCTAGTTAGTAAACCGCTACACAGTTCGATAGTCAAATGCATGTGGTAGCAGCTAATGGCCTGCCCAGTTTCATCTGCACGGGAGGAAGAGAAATGCATTAATGACTGAATAAGAAATGGAGCTAAATCTTCGTGCTAGCGCAAATATTTTGCAAGAAAACCTTCGATGTGTTTCATCATTCCCCTTCGCTCAGTTTTCCATTAAAAACACCTAGATCGTTTTTTGCAAGAAATTATTTTCCAAATTCTTTGTTCTGCCCGAATCCGTCACCGTGGCCTTCGTTTCACTCTCCGTCCATTAATTTTTTCCCCTCCATTTTTTTACAAGCAATATTTTCTAACCTCATTTAAGGCGCCCCTTTTTGGGGCCTCTCTACCTTCGGCGTGCACGTGCGATGGAAAACGGGGTGGGGGGATTTAATAAGAATGGAGGAGGGGAGTAAGAAAGGTAGGTTCTTTGTGGCTGAGGAAAATAAACACAAAGGAGAATTAATACACAGCAAACGAAACAACCAATGGAGAATGAGGTCACTGGAAAAGGACCAGCAGCAAGGCATGGGAAAGAGTTGGAGGTATACCCCCAGGGTAAAAAACTGGCACTTTCTGGTGGATTTACGCCGGAAAGACCTATAACTCTTGCTTTTCACGATGGATCTGCTTGACTGCTGTTTCTCATTCATCACAAAGGAAAATGATTGCGGTTGGTTTTCTGGTTTTACGGTGTGCGCTTTTCTTGGTTTGTTTTGTTTATAGGAAGGACTTCGTTGTGATTAGTTAGCTAACTGCGGGCGTGAATTGATTTGGAGCCAAGTTCCGCGTTTCAGAATGCGTAGTGAGTAGTATGCATCGGAATGGCAAGCACGTTAGAGTTAACATAGAGATGGGGAAGAGGTGAAAGAAAACTAGTGACGATGCTTTGTAACCCTTTCAAGTTCAACACGTGTTTCGTTTTGAAAATTACTAAATTTATTTCAAAAATGAGTATTAGACATGTAGCTGGTCATAAATATGTAAAGGGGAAAAAATTAGCATTTTTTTTTTCCAAGAAATTTGTGGTTTCACAGTGAAACCAATGAACGGTAACGGGCTATTTTTCCTCTAAGGTATCATCGAAATGCAATTTAAATTATGTATTTAATTTATAAGTATCCGTGAGTAATCAAAATATTCAGTCTTCTTAAATTTCAATATTACTTTCGAAAATTCAATTTTAAAAAATATCAAGAACCATTATCATTTTGTTTCTCATAGAGATCAAAAGCAATTTATCTCTTTCAATGCCGGAATCTTCGTGAATACTAACGGTATTGAACTGGAATTTTTATATATGTGGGCCTATTTATCTGGCTCTTAGTTATGAAAGAAAAATTACCCTATGTTTCGCCCATGCGCAGTAAAAAATTATCAATGTGTGGTTTCACTACAAAACCAATGAACGCGAAAGGGTTAACCTTTTCCGGCACAGTGGTCGCAAAAGAGGACACTAACTTTAAAATTTTCTAAAAAATTCCGTTTCATATTTGAAACCCGGAAAATTGCAGGAAAAGGCTGCTGATAGTTACCCTTTTAGAATGTAGATGGCAGCACAATGAAATGTTGCTTTCATTTCGGAAAAATTATAAATTTAAAATACCCAAATTTCTTTACTCGGGACCAGGAATTTTTTGAGTTCTTGACCTTTACAATTTTAGCAAATTTACTCGACAATTTTCCTCCAATATTTTTGAAGTTTTAATTTATGATTTTGTGTACGATTTAACATTAATTTTTGAGGGTATCAAAATGACTGTGTCCAAAGGGGTCCTCATATGAGGGAGTGTCCCCAAAGAGGGGCAACGACCCCTCTTCAGAAAGAGGAGGGTTTTTTTGTAAATTATATGTCCAAACAATAAACTAAGCCTATTCATAATGCTTTTTCATCATATTTAAAAAAAATTAATGCCTTGTGCCGGAATGGGTTAACCCTTTATTTACCGAATTAACTTGCCAGCAACTTTTCAATTTTATTTTAGCATCATTAAATACGTTTTAATGCAGAATAACCCCGGGAAAGATTAAAAACTTTTTTAATTAAATGAAATTATTTAATTAATTTGATTAATAATTAAAAACTTTAATTTCTGTCTTCATCTGCCGTCTACTGCTAGCTGTCTGAACTACATTCCTCGTGTTCATATGAATACTGTCAGGAAAAACGGTCAAATTACGAAGATGTAAACATGATTAAAGTAGTGCTTGTAAGTACCGTCGGGAAATAAAGGGTTAAAATATCCGTGTGCTTTCTTAGTATCATCAGAATTGAATTTTCGTAGTTAAAGTATCCGTGTTCTTTCTTAGTATTATCAGAATTGAATTTTCGTGGTTAATATGAGAATGGAAGTGGGAGTAATCTGTGAATTACATTACTTAGTATTAATCTTTACATTACTTAGAACTTCGATAACAATTGGCTTTATAAGAGTAGCCAGTTAGCTTTAATTGAACTCATTAAAGAAACTAGAAGAGTATGAAATCTTTTGTTGAATATATATAAGATAATGGCTTTCAAACAGAAAGAGTCTACGGTTCTAAATTAATATTGTTTTATTTCCATTCCTGAATATCTTCAATCAAAAAATTTCGTATTTCTCATATCTGTTAGGACTGATTTCAAAATTCATCCATGACCATTTTAGATGGAGGGAACGATGTTCAAAATTATGAGGTGCGTCCCAAAATAGCCCTCGTGTTGCTCGTGTAAAACGGGACGTAAATATAACTTAACTAAACTTTAGGTGGAGGGTAAAAAATACGCCTCTTAGTTGCATCAAGACTACAGCAAAAGAATGCATATTCCCGCTCGTGATTCTTATGAGAATCTAGAAAGCATTATTCTGACAACAGATTTCGTAAAATGTCTTTTGATGGGTCTTACTATAAAAGTAATTAGAAAAAAAAGAACAGAAATAGAAGCAGGCTTAATTTAAACACTGGATATTTGCGCTTGAAAAAAATATTTAATCCGTGTATAACAAAAAAAAAATTCGAGTATGAAGTTAATAAGTATCTAAACATTAAAAATAAATGGGAAATATGATTTTCTTTATCAGTGTTAAATTTTCTTCTAATTACTCTTATAGTATGAAGTTAATAAGTATCTGAACGTTAAAAAAAATGGGAAATATGTTTTGCTTTATCAGTGTTAAGTTTTCTTCTTTTTTTCCCCCCAATCATTGACCATTTTATTGAATTTAGCAAAATCTAGGTACTTGGAACTGTGCAGGTTTGCATTTGCAAGTTCTGCTGATGATGGAATGAAGCTGGGTCTTCGTGTCGAAGCCTTTAACATAATAATACAAAACGCTATTATAATAAAAATATATAACTTTCATAGCTTGTATGTTCATGACCGTGTCTGTTTAATGTACTACTTAATTTTTTCTGAAAGGCTTTTTAGTTTAAGGAATTTAATGTCAAAAATTGAAGAATTACTTAGTTTTCATTAGAATAATTAAGTTTAATACGTGTTTTTCTGACATAGAACTCACTTTTAATTATCATTCGAGTGCCAAATAATGCATTCATTGAAATGTACGAACTTAATTTCAGATATCTTTATAATTTTTTTGTACAGTTTTTTTGTTCTACGAATTTTTTTTCCCATTATTATTATTTCATTTGAAACATTCACAAAAGTAATTTTTCTCCATTTTATTCTTGTGCGGAGAGTGCGATTTGGAAATCTTGATTCTAAAGATTTAATGAAATTTTTCGTTCAATTTGAATAGAAATACTTAAATTTTGTAATGCAACGCTTAAATTTTGTAAGGTAATATTTATTTTTTTAAATATCCCCTCCAGTGAATGTACGTATGATTTCATATCTGAAAATGGCAACAGAAATGAAAATAATTGGCCCTCACACTTCCTTTAGGGTGTCAGCCATGCATAAACAATTGTTGTTATGCCTGAACAATTATATTAAAAAAAATTATACTGAAATTATGATGTAATATGCATGTTGCGGTTCTGGAAAGTAATGTTTCCCCCATTCTCCTCACTGTCAGAGGGCAAGGGAGGGTTGGGGGGGGGGCGTGGTATGGGTGAAACATTGTTTAGATAAGCAGGTGCAATACGTCAAGGCCAGCAGGGCCTGTTACGTTTTTGATCTTTGCTTTTAGTTTTATTTCTCGCATTTACAGCCGTTTTTACGAATGCATGTTTTAGTTGTAAAACTGTTTACCGAAATTAATCTTAACCGTTTTTTAAAAAAGTAGATTTTGTCTTTAAAATTTAGTCCTTAGCGAAACTAGATTCATTTAATTTCCCTGGAGTGCAAAAAGGGGGGCAAAAGTCAGCCGTCACTCATTTGACCCAGTAAAAAGCACTCGAAAGACACTCCACTCGGGCTTATTTGGAAGGGTGTAGAGCCGCGAAACAAAACGACAGAAATCCCTCGCACTCTCCAACGAGGTTACAGTCGCAGTCAATGACCGCGCATGTAGTTGCAGCAGCAGATTCTACTTACTAGGGCAAGCCGACGCCCAGAACCGAGTTAAGATGAATTTTTAGTGCGCCGCCTGTCTGTCTGGTTTCGGCTTCGTTATGTGCTGGAAGATGCTGCTGTCTGGGCTACTAAAGACAGCGATCTCTCCCATCTTTCGAACAGAGATGATGGATAAAGCGCGTCGCCAATTAGTCACTTCATTAGCTGATGCAGCAAGCACGACAAATGGGCGAGAAGAACGTCTCCTTCTGCCAGGGGGAAAAAATGGAGGGAGGGAAGGTCCTTTATTGTGTGTGCTTTGAGAATTAAACCCCCCTCAATTTTAATTTGACCCCTGTAGTCGGTGTGTAGTGTTGCTTTAGCTGAATGATTTATGAAATGAGTGTATCGCTTAAAATGCAGTCCACGCGGTTTTATATTTTGAGCACTTGCTCGTTAGTATTTGCTTTTTGTTTGCCCTGAATATTAATTCGTGTTTTATATGAATTTGGGTGTATTCTCCTCTAAAATTTGTGTTTTCAAACGATGAATTGATAGAAAAGCTGAAGCAATCGAATGGAGATAAGCCAAGTTGGAATATCTCCTTAAAAAGGGAAAATATCGAAAGAAAAATTACCAACAGAATATAAATTATAGTTGAATATATTCGTTTTTTTTCTTTCTTTTAATTTGGTTGTCATCTCCTCTAAAATTTGTTTTAAACTGTAATGGAGGAGATGATTAAGCAATATAAAAGAGGATTAGCTGAATTGGTACGTGTCCTCAAAAGAAGAGATATGGAAATTAAGATAATGAATCAGCATCTAAGTTCCAGTTCATTTTCCAGCACGGATTAATTGCTACAAAAAAATAACAGCGATATTAGAGAAAATATTAGTAAGTTATTGCTACGTCAAATCGGTAACAAACTCCCGTAACTTCTGGGGAAGAATAAAAATTTTAAAACACGGTTATGAAAACAAATGAGCAATGGCACGTAATAAATGATTTCCGTAACTTGTAGAGGTGAATAAAAATTTTAATATACAGTTATGAAAACAAATAAGCAATGACACGTAATAAATGATTTCCG
>BGPR01002705.1:99040-114607 GCA_013235015.1 Araneus ventricosus
TTTTTTATGATATTTACCCCATGCGTGCATGTTTGAGACATGTGGCGTGAGTGAATACAAAACAAACAGTTATGCGTTAGAAAGTACGTAAGTCGCAATAGAATCAATTATAGATCACGTGATACACGTCAAATGCTCCACGCCAATTAAATTTTGCAATCTATAGTACATCGTGCATAAAGAAAAGGTACGACGTCGAAACACAGCGTAAGAGAACCTGCAGTTGGATGACTGTCGCAGTTATTTTGTCATATGACTCTGACGTCAAACTGATTTTATTTTTCTGAGCAACAGTTCGCAAGCTTTAAATAATTGCACACAGCATACAAGGAAATATGCCCGAATGGATTAAACAGACATGAAAGTTAAACTGCTCGTAGCAAAATATATCCAGAAATTTCTGTCCAGAATTTGCACATTTTATATAGATCGTTATAGTATATATCTAAATAAGAGTTTTCCCATTATTTTTAATTTTGGTTGTAGGAATGTCAATTCCTTATTTCACTGAAAGAGGTTGAAATAATTTATTTTTAAAAAATGAGGTTTAGTGTAAATTATATCCGCGCAACTATTGTATGTCCAGTAACGTAGTGAGAACCGAGTATGTATTTTTAACCCCTTCCTGTTATCTGATTGGATCCAAAATTTGATATATATATCATCAATTTTGGCGCCAAAACAACATACCAAATTTCAGATACCCACTTTTTTCATGTTTTTGCGTTAGCGTGTTATTCACGCTGAGAGGCAGACAGACATTCTACCGTTTGTCGGATTTAGTCCAAACTAGACACAGATCTACAGTTTTTGTGTAAAGATCTTATTCTAAAATTTATCATTCTAGTGTTTGTATTTTGAGTTATCGCGTTTAAATACAAACGAATACACAGTTAACCCTTGAACGGGTTTGGTACAGATATCAGTGGCGATATTGTAAAATGAGGCCACAGGTTAAAAATAACTTTGAAGCCCCCTTCCCCTAACAAATGTCGAAAACTCGCCGTCGATTTAGCACTACGATGAGCATCAAATAAATGTTGAGGCCCTCGAGGCGAGCGCCTCTAACACCTGTGCTAAAAACGCCACTGATAGATATATAATTTTGATGATGAAACCATATGCTAAATTTGATCCATGTAGCTTATTGCAATTTTGAATTATCGTATCTATATGCACTGGGCAGACAGACAGACGTCTCTTTGACGGGATTCATCCGAAATCTAATTGAAATCTGCATTATTGTTGTAAAGTCTGCTTACCAAATTTCATCTGTCTAGCTCGTTGCGTTTTCCAGCTGTTGTTTCATGTCTAGCCCGTTGCGTTTTTCAGCTGTCATGTCCACGAATGCAAGTCATTTGTTTTCCGGGCTCAGTGTGGTCTTAAAAGTGGAGATTCATTAAAATCTGGGGGGTCGAATTTTTTGACGATTATAATAATTCCTAGAGGACAAGGGTTCCCGACCTTTTTTCCCTCGCGTACCCCTTGATTATTCTTTTTGTTTTCGCGTACCCCCAACTGTCATATAAAACCCCCCCCCCCAACCATCCGTCTATGTTTTATCAATAATTTTAAGTTTAGCTTAAAAGTGAATTGCTAGAATTAATAATATTTGCAGAACTTATTCTTGATTTTACATTTTATTTCATTTCTTACAGTAGCATATGTTCAATGCCGAAGCAAATGAAAGCACTATTATAATTATTTCGTGTTAACTTATAAGGATAGCTAAAAATTACACGTCGTAATATAATCAACTATCCAAGTGGTATAGGTATTAAATAGCAAGTATTCACTTGGAGAAACAATATTCTGTAACTTTTTTAATCGTTTATGTTTTCTTGTTTCCGCCATTAACAACTTTGATTTCGCGTACCCCCAAATGGACCTTCGCGTTCCCCTAGGTATTAAATAGCAAGTATTCACTTGGAGAAACAAAATTCTGTAACTTTTTTAATCCTTTATGTTTTCTTGTTTCCGCCATTAACAACTTTGATTTTGCGTACCCCCAAATGGGCCTTCGCGTACCCCGAGGGGTACGCATACCACAGGTTGGGGAACCTCTGCTGAACCCTCTCTGAATAGGAGAACGAAAAAACGCCTTCACTACATGTTTGACGCAGTTTTGTCTTTCATCTGACCTTGGTACGTTTTGGAAAATGCAGATGTGCGCGAAAGAAATTATCGAAAGTGTTGCCATTTATGTCTGATTACCTTGTTTGAGGTGCGACCATTCGAAGAAACGTGTACTCACAGTCACTCATCCATGCAACACCAAAAGTACAATATCGAACCAATGTTCTGGATATTAATGATGTACAACAATGTCCCATTTGCAATGAAGGATGGTGAAAAACGTCACGTCGCTTGAAAGAACACCAACCTGTTAGTGATTACGTAACCAATTTGAACGGCAGCACAATTTTGTTGGAACAATAGGATCGGACTAATAACTACTTGCGTCTTTGTGATGTTTTTGTCTCAATTTTCGGCCTGACAGGGCTGTCTTCTTGAACTTTTAAAAGTGAAATTAAAACGTTTTATTCAGGGCTTTAATGTCATAAATGTTTTAAAATAATTATGACTCATCTGTGAATAGGTTAATTGAAGTGTTTTGAATATGGAAACGATCTAGTTGAAATCTTTGTTAAGCTGCAAAAATTGTGTGCAGTGAAACTTCTATTAACCGTCACTCGTTTTACCGTCAATTTCAGTTATCCGTCATCGTCGAAGAAGCAAAAAAATAACGGAGGTTTATAGTTTTGCCATACATTTCTGTACATTACTACTCTTGTATTGAAGTGTATATTGATCTTTTTGTAAAATTAAATACAACTTGCATGTTTGTTTTTTTTGCAATCTCTTGAGAAATAACTCCTTGTGCACCAACAAGTACAACACAAGGCTTACAGAAGTAAGTAAAAGTCTGAAAAAAAAAAGGTTGAAGGAAGCTTCAAAATAAATGAAACAAATGCAAATTCCAAACAGAAAAGGGGGAAGAGAAAAAAAAGAAACAAATATTCAATAAATTGGTCACATCCTTACGAACACATGAATGGTATTAAGCAATGAAGTGAATAAACAAGGGGAATAGATAACGAAACATAATACACATTTTTAAAAAAGATATAGATGCAATATAACTGGTCACATATACACAACAAAAAAATGAATAATAACGAGAAATGGAGTGCAAGGTGGGGAAAAATGAAAAAATATTAAAGCACTTAAAAATCAAATAAAAGCACACAAATACACAAACTATCACACAACATATAAAATACACAAATTTCGAACAGTTAACAAAACAAAAGGGTCTGATCCAAAAATAATTGAGGGAAAAGAAATGAATTTCAAAAATTGAAAAATAAACATGTATGTATTATTCACTTTTAAAGGATTTTATTTTCATCCCAAGACAGCAGTGATATCGCGTTAATATGCATATGTGTTAAGATATTTCTGCTATCCGTCTATTCGGTAATCCATCACATCTCTGTTCCCGACGTTGACGGTTAATCGAAGTTCTACTGTAATTCTCTGTTCATGCTTAGTTGAATAAATGCACTTCGGATTCAATAATTCCAAGTGAATAGAAGAGTATTTGTAAATTTCTGTACTGCTCTTATAGGCATGTTAATCTCTACAGAGACAATTTTTTTAAGTAAAAAAAAAAAAACGATTTTTTTTCTTATTCTTTTTACTTTCTCGTATACGAAGTACAAAGAGACGGTTATAATCGTTAAAAAATTCGAGCTTGAGATTTTTGCTGAACCTCCGCACTCTCCCGAGTCCGAAAAAAAAATCGGAATTTTATATATGTGTCTCTCTTAACTCAAACTCGCAATAAGCCAGGCAAATGTGGGCTAGACTATGTCATCTTTACACCAGAATTATAGGTTTCTATCGAATTTTGGACGAAATCTGTGACGTGTCAGTCTGTCCTTGCGCTTGTGAACACGATAAATCAAAAACGCAATGAGCTAAATGGGTGAAATTCGGCATCTTGTTTTATCACTAGAATTGTAGATTTGTACTAATTTTGGACTGAATGCGTTCAAAGGAGAGACTATGTGTTTGTACTCTGTATGTGAATACGTTAACTCAAAATTACAATAAGAAATTTACAGCTTCAGAGCAATCAACTAGAAAAAGAAGAATAAATTTAACTTAAACTTTAAACAGAAACAACAAACTAACAAAATTTAGACAATGAAATTTATACAATGTTTAGGTAGCGCGCGCAACTGTAGCTGCATACAAAAAACAATGGAAATCAGAGTCATTAAAAAAAAGCAAAACACTAAGATAAACTCTGAGAAAATCGAATTAAACAAACAAGGAATCCATTCTAGTCCATTTTATCAAGGGCTAAGTATTTTATTCGGAATGGATTCAATAAGAAATTCAGTATGTAGTCTTGGCAGCAGAATTGTAGATTTGTATCAAATTTGGAAAGCGATCGGTTAACGGGAAGAGATCCAAAATGCATACTTCATTCTCTTTTCTCGGTGATATATTTGATTCTCTTTTTCTCTGTGTTACATAGGTAAACACCAAACGGGCCAAAATGGGTAGTATGCAAGAACTATAGGAGCGAAGATTCCCGCCGGTTTTATCCGCAGCTATTCATTGAATCGGGAGATTGTTGGGGGGGGGGGGGGATAAATTCTCCTAACTATAAGAAGGAACTAATTCTTCTGAATTTTTCTCCGCCAGGTTTTATATTTTTTCAACTGAAAATAATTTCAATTTCAAGAAAAGCTAAGCAAATACATGCATGAGTGCCCTTGAAGAGAACTTCCGCAGGACACTGAACTACTGCTCTTTTTTTTTTTTTTTTTTTATGCCTTTCAAATTGTCCCTTTCGCCGATCTATAAAAAAATTCCTTCTCTTTTGTCATTTTGGATATTTTCTAATTTGGAATTAATATTTTCTAAGGATATTTTGGATATTTTTAAAAGGAACTAATATTTTTTTAAGGTTTTAATGTTAAGTAAATCTGTTTATGGTTTGAAAACTTGTTGCTTTTCACCCCCTATTGCGCTGTTTGGAAGATAACCGCTTCAATATTGTTTAGCAACGGATTCGGAAACCCTCCGCTCTTTTGCGCATGCGCCTTGCGGAGTTATTTTCATTTAAATAGGGGGAAAGTGAAGAATGGAAGAGTGATGTTTACATTTTACTGAGCGTGATCTAACAATGAACTCCGGAAATGCGCTCATATGCCCCATAGCCTGACACCCCTTTCCGGTGTAAAATCGTCCAAAAGTGGTAGTCTCGGAATCCGTTGCTGAACAGTACTGACAGACATAATTCCAAAAAATTATTTTTCACTCTCAGAGAAGTCTGACACATGTAAGGTGTGATACCTCGCGTTTGTCAATACCGATCATTCTCAGATACGAAAACATTCTCCGCTTTTGAGCATGCGCCATTGGAATTGATTTCACCAAAATAGGGGTGAAGTGAGAAATGGAGGGAGAGATGTGTGCATTTTACTTAGCAGTATATAGAAGCATTTTATTTTCATTTATTGATTTGATGTAAACACTAACTTAAAAAAAATTGATTTAAAAAAAACGCCTCATCGGACGGAGGTCATGATCTAACAAAGAACTCCGGAAAAAGCGCTCCCTTACTCATTGGCTGTGTAGTAAAATCGTCGGTTTTTGAAACGAACAATATAACTATTTTTATACTGATCGCCGCATTGGAATCAGCATCGAACAACTGGTCCGATGGAATCTTTGTAAAGAAAACTGACTGGAGCTTGCGTGTGTAGATAATAATTAAATCATTCATTTTCTCACCATCAGCGTGGGTTGTAATTTATCTCAATGGAATTTCTGTAATTCAAGCAATTAAGTACGTCTCTCAGTCCAAACGACTTGTACAAATAATTGCTATATATAGGGGAAGATTTAATTCTCCTTCTGATAGGCAGCTGTTGGTTATTTAGTTACAAATTACAGTTATTAAGTAGTTACTTTTCACTTGTACCACTCGAGGGACTTAGTCTAGCTTATTAGCGTGAAAGTGCGTTGAATGCATGTGGGCGTTATATGAAAATTCATAGGAAACAGACCTCCGAAATGGATGTGATTAATAAGTTAGTAGTTCTTTAATGTAAAGGCAGAAGGAACAAGTCCGTGGTAGTTTGTATCAACATAAAATGATTGGCAGTATTTTAATTTTATTTTTTGTAAAGAATAAATTAAATCAAAGAAGAGTTTTATTTCTTGGTTTAAAAAATATCGTTGTTTATAATGTTACTTAAAATTAGTTTAGTAAAATGAAAATCTACAGCTTAATTGTCAGCGGTCGTTAAGTTGAAATAAGACTTTCATTTTTTTTTTTTTTTTCTCAACAGCTCAATTACGAAAGAAGCAATTATAGTTGCTAATCTACTCATCATATTTTACACAAAAGCTAATCCGAACGCCTTTGAATAAAATGCAAGAAATCACAGCAGTTTTTTCGAGTAATATATTTTTTCAAATTGTTGATTCTGGTATAACAAAATGAGACATGCCGTTTCGTTTTAAAAACATGCATTAGTCAGCTTAGCGGCTGTAATGAGGTAAAAGAAATGCAAAAACCATTTGCAGCATCAGAATGTGTGAAAATATAGGTTTCGAAATAGAAAATTCCATCATTTTATTCTTTGTCCGCAATTCCCTGTGATTCGCCCGTAATTATTTTACCTTAGTTTCTATTAAAGTCCCGTTTTGAAGCAACAGCTTTTGGGACGGACCTCGTCATTTTGTACCGTGGTCAGATGACGAGGGCAACACCTGAGTTGGCACCTAGTTTCCAAACTTCCGCACCATACTGGTGGGAAGACTTTTGAACCTCGATCCAAGCCCACATATGCAGAAGATCTTTTGATGGAATCGGGTTTCGTACTTGGAACCCTCCGCCCCTGGAGCGGCAACCGTGCGGCCCGGCCATGCCCCCCCCCCCCCAAAGCCCGTGGAGTGACATAGATGACAGGAAGTGCATATTGTCACTCACTATAAAATGAGTTAATTATGTTTTATAAATATTTCAACTCAAAGATTGCACCAAAACGAAATTCCAATATTCATAATTTTTATGTATAAATATCATTGATATGAAAACGCTTCTGTGTTGGTTTCCATAAAATTTTGGTAAAGATGGAGCACATTGTGGTTAGCTGCACGCTTTACATACATCTTTTTCTCTGCGTTCGGCGAGAAATACACTTCCTGCGGTCGAAGAAAGGGTTAAGTGCCATTGAAAATTTATTTTCGGTAACCATACATCGTCTTGGAAGCAGTGTAAACGTATTCTTACACATTAGATAAAAGATTTAAAATAATACATTTGAGATGTACAGATCTCCTTTGTCTCTGTTGGGAAATTTCGGGCTAAGAGAAGCTATATTTGGCATAATGCAAGCTTCTTACAGAAAAATTTCCCAAATATTTTGAATCCATTTCGAATAAAGTCCTTAGCCCTTGAAGAAATGGACTAGAATGGATTCCTTGTTTATTTAATTCGATTCCCTCTGAGTTTATCTCAATTTTTTGTCTTTCTCTGAATGATTTTGATTTCCATTGGTCTTGTTTTTTTGTATGCAGCTGCAATTGCTCGCTACTTAAACATTGTATAAATTTTATTGTTTAAATTTTATTGTTTCTGTTTAAAGTTTAAGTTAAATTTATTATTTTTTTAATTTATTCTACTTTTTCTAGTTGATTGTATTTAAGTTCTTACACATTACATGTAGTACACAGTTCGCAATAAACAAATGTTTCAGTCGGAGCCGCTGAAACTTATAATAATGCTGCGGTCGAATGCCGTGGCTTGCTCATCAAAGATCAGAGGCACATCCTTTCTGCATCGAAGTAAAAGTTCAATTAGCAAAAGCAGGGGTCCGACAAATTGCCCGTCTGGCTCGGACGGTTCAGCGCTCGGCTCCCTGTAACAATGGCACCTTTTGTGCTCCGGATTCGGTTACAAAAGACTCAATAAAAGAGGGAGGGGGGAGTGAGATGAATATATATGAGCTGTCTTTCGGTCACTGTTCTGTGCTTATTCAATAAAGAAAAGGTTAGGTTTCCGCTCAGCAGAAGTCGAACAAAGGACGCACACTCAGAAACGTATCACTTCTTTTTCCTCTAAAGTTGTTTCTGTTTTGTAGCGCGCGAACTGGGGCCGATGCACCGTTTCGTTGGAAATCTACTAACTTGTTGCAGGATTTCAGCTTCGTCTTTGAATTATGTAGAGCTTTGTGGCTAACTTTATGTCTGTTTTATTTGGTCGAGTGAAGTCCACGAATGAAATTGGCATCAAATGTTAGACTTAACTCTCCAGTAGCTGGAGACGTCGAAATCGTGTTCCATTGGTTATTTTTTGTGTACGCAAGAAATTAGAGCATTCATTATCCTTGATTAAATTATAATATCAAACAAGTTTGTTTAATTATATTAACGTATCGTTTTGAAGAAAAACGAGGACTGTTTGGGGACGGATCTCGGGGGTGTAGTGGAGGCGGAACGCCGTTCCAGTAATGTCTTTTTTTTCCATGAGAAATAAATAAGAAACCAGCAGGAATGTTCTCCCCTAAACTTTCTCGTATACTTCCCCAGAAAGGTGCTGTTTCCCCTACCCCCGCGTGGATAAAAAAATTCGAACCTACTCTTACCCAGAATCCTATGACTGACTATCAGAAGGTTTTGCATTATAGTGATTGAAAGATATCTAGGTAAAGAATCAAATTCAAAGAGATGCGTACCGATTTTTTTGCTCTTGCCGTCTCAAGGACAAGCTGACGTAATTCGTCAGTACGCATGCGTGTGGAGACGATGGATTCTTTTCAAAAGTAAATTATACAAACCGATAGACAGTCAACCCTTTGACGGATTTGGCCCAAAATTTTATACGGACCTACATTCATGACGATAAAACCTTGTACCAAATTTTATCCATCTAGCTATTCAAGTTTTTGAGTTATAGTGTTCACATGACCGCGGACATACAGACTTCCCGTTGACGGATTTGTCCAAAATTTGATAGAAACCTACAAATTATGTTTAAAGACCACATACCAAATTTCATTCCCGTAGCTCTAATAGTTTTCGAGTTATCGTGTTCACAGACAGACAGACATCTAAAACGTGGAGATACGTCAAAATCTCGAGTTCGAATTTTTTGACGATTACAATACTTTCTCTTTGTATACTTCGTATACGAGAAAATAAATTAAGAAAACGTCTTGAAAATGGCGCGATTTTTGTCACCCTGGTTAGAGCGTTCCGGCACTGCTTATTTTGCAACTACACCACTGACTGACCTCGTCATTTGGAATCGTGATCAGATGGTGAGGACAACACCTGAACTGGCACCTTGCCTCCAGACTTCCCTTCCACACCAACGGCCCTTGACGCCAAATTCGCGTCAAGGGCCGTTGTGTTGCGCTTAGGAATTTTGTTCGAAGCTACTGAAGAGGTTGGCGGAATTATAGCTCGATGCCTGATATCTGGCAATTTCGAACCTAACTTTTTTTTTCCTAATATATTTGGAAAAGTATTTGAATTGTTTTGAATGGTGTTTAATTGGTTACATTTAAAACTTGGATGATATTTTTCTGTATGACATTGAAAATAGCTGAAGTAAGTAATACCACGAAAACTTTTGCGAGGTCGTGATTCAACTCCCTTATTACTTAGTAGACACCCTGTAATTAAAAAAATACATAAAATACGAGGAATCTTATCGTTGAAGCAGTGAGGAAGATTTGGCTTTAAAAGTTTTATTTTTGTGATAGAGTATTCATTACTTGAACTGTAGAACCCTGTGAGTGTAATATTTTTCCTTAATAATATAGTTCATTTCCACAAAGAATAACGTGTTTCTTCTGGAATTCAATCTCCGTTAGCATCGTATTACATATTTTCTGGCTTTTCTTTTCATGTTTCTGTTAATGCTTTTGTGCAAAGAAGGCGAACACGGAAAATCATCTCGATTTTAACGGTGAGGTTTAAATAATGTCTAATGAGGTTAAACAAACCGTCTTAAGTTCCTAACCTCAAATATCTGCCCACGCTGCGCAGTCTGCAACGTGGGCGTTAAATCTTCCTTATTATTGAATAAAAATATTTTTATGTGCACAAAATTTCTTCTTGGTTATGGTTTGGAAGCGAGAGAGAACAATAAATCTTAATGAATCGGAAAGAATCTTCAGGTGGGAAGACTTTATCAGTTTGGCTAAGAGAGTGAGTGCTTTGGGCTGGGCCAGTGGATGATGTTAAAAGGGGTGAAGTGAAGAGTTCATGAAAGAAGGACGCGTTTTATTGTTCTGTCAATGGAATTGATCCCCTTTTTCGAGATGTTTTATTAGCGAGTTCTGTCGTAAAAATAAGGAGATCCCATTTAACTTGTTTATGTGAAGAACCTGAAAATAATAGCCGTCGGAGGGGCTACATATAAACAAAGAATATCTTACACCGTCGAACGAATGGGTCGCCCTAGCTTTGTAATTTTTGCTGGGGGTTGGCGCGGATTTGTCTAATGCAGTGGTGGCGAGTTGGGGGAATGGCGGTCGGGAGAAAATTTTTTTATTTTAGCTGTCCAAAACTAGGAATTTTATATATATATATATATAATATACATACAGTCGGACCTCTATTTAACGAACCTCTATTTTGCGAACTTTTCCTTAGAACCAAGAACATTTTGCGAATTTCTTCGTAAAATAACCTCCAAATAGCGAAGTGCATTCTCTATTTAACGAACTTTTTCTTGTGATCCAATATTTTTTTCTCTCTGTTTCTCAAAATATTTCTAAACATTTCAAACTTATTCTTTCTTTTAACACATTTTGTGGTGATCAATGATCTTGAACTGGGTTTACCAGTCTCCTAATTCATCGAGAGCAGTAAAATCGCAGTCATTCTTTTCATTTCATCCAGGAGGTGCAATCTTTACCCCTCCCTCCACTGTCCACTTCACTAGAAAAACTTTCAATATCCCCCTTTCACCCTCAATGGAGTTGTCCGGTGTCCTCGAACTTGATCAATAATTAAATTTAAGGACTCATATGGTGATGTATGTTTAAAATTACTTGTTGGAATAAATGCGATAATGTCATTAAAATTCATTAATTTTAATATAAAATAATTTTTTTAAAATTGAAAATATTGTGTATTCCCGGACAATATTTTGTTTTATTCTGGTTTTCCTTGCAGATTTTTTTTTGATGGGTAAGATATATAAAACAAATAGATATTAATTTACAAAATAAAGGAGTGATTAATTACTTTTTTAATAATAGTGTTTATGAATTTAAAATCTGTTTTGTGTAGTTTAAAGTATTTTAAAGGGTGGATCTCTATTTAACGAATTTTTTATATAACGAACATTTTTGGGGGATTTAGCGACTTCGTTAAATAGAGGTCCGACTGTATATATAATGTATTCGTTATTGTAGTCGTTAAATAAAATAAAACAGGCCGAGTTATTCTAAATTTCATTTATTATGGGAGAGTGACGGAATGTACGTACATCTTAGTATAAGGTTTCAAGCGAAAAGTGAACAGAAGATCCCTGCTTTTTCTCAGGTAGGGATTTAACACATAGACACGTGATCAAAGTGAAGGGAATAATAGCTATTTTTAGTATATTACGTAAGTGTTTTAGGGAAAATGCATGGAGACAATAAGTCGCTGATTTCGCGATTTGTGTGCGCGTGGAAACGATTAAAATATTCTTTTAGTAATAAATATGCCAAGACGAGAGATTTAATATACCTCCAGAGCGGGAAATAGAACGAAACTGGAGTTTAAGAAAAGTGATTTTGGTATACATTAAGACTTTAAAATATATAATATTAGAATTTGAAATAAAATTAAGTGAGATTATTGCATATATATATAAGTAATATTATCCGGAAAAGCTAGCTAATTTTGTAACTAAATTTTTAAATTTTGTTGTCTACCCCCTATACTCACGGGTACTTTTAGATTTTTATAAATTTTTTGCTGCCCCGCCCCCAGCCTTATCCACCCAATCGCCGCCATTGAATAAATGGTTATATTTAAATATCACTCACGTCTGCTGTTTTCAGTTCATTCAGATCTTGTTAGACTCCATTTACTCTCAGAATCAGGGCCAACCTAGGCCATGGCCTAGGTTGCAACAATCGGAGGGCACAAATATAAAAGAAATTACGATAAAACTTTTACAAATTTCAGTATTATTTTGGAAAGACCATACAAAAAACCATTTTTTAAGCACATCCACTGACATTAAATAAACTAGTGGCACATTTACGCTATAGTTGCGCTCAATGCACCAGGAGAGAGGATGCAGAATTGAGTGCTTTGGCTTATGGCGTTGAAATTTATAAATCCGGCCCTGGTGAGAATTTCAATATTACGAGTAATTACAGGTGTTGTTAAGCAAATCTTGAATTATGTTAATTGCAGAATTAAGCGCCGTAATTTTATTTTATTCAGTTCTGACTGCATAAAATAAAATAAGTATATTGTGAAACTAAAGTCATTGGCAACTCAAGATGACAATTCGGGAAGGCTATGCGGTGTTATAATAGGTAAATAGTCCTGAATATGATCTTAATGCATTTAAGAATGATTGGTGTATTTGATTGAACAGGAATTAGTTTTAAAACGTCAATTATTTGTATTTTGTGTAATAACAATCAATTTAAAACGGAAAGTTTTAATTTCATGAAGCTCTTCCAGTAGTTTTGTGACAGGTAGATAATTAAAAATCGGTGATTATGACCAATATGTTGTGAAAGAGAATTTGTTATCTTGGAATATTATTTTCATTTTAATAATTAAAGTGCAAACAAACTTTTTAAATGATAATGTAAGATTCCGTTTATAGAAAAATAAAAACTTCATTGAAGTTTTAAAATATGAATCGTATATTATAAAATTTTGATTAAAATCTGTTATTTTTATGGGGGAAAAATTATGATAATCTGTAATTAATTTAGTTACTTCAAATTAATTACATACACCGAAAGTTTTGTTTTCAAAAAAATGTGAATCAAACGAGAGGATGAGGAGGAAATAAAGAAAGTCCCGGGGAAGCAAAAGTAGCAATTTCAGTATTGTAGCGCCATCTGTTGTGCAACTTGGTTTCTATTTCATAAAACACGAAATACTGGTGTTAGGTGCTAGGGATTCATGGCTTAAGTGCAAAATGTGGCCACACTGCGTCAAGCGCATGGTCATAGTCAGAATAAAAAATACACGATTATGTATAAATGCAAAAGTTTATGAATTAAAATAAAATGTTAAAACGTTGTGTACAGTGGCGAATCCAAGATTTTGATCTGGGATGGGCTGAGGTCATAAAAATTTTGTATCATCGTGACCTCGTGCTTTATGTAAGTGAAAACACTAACTTTACGCACCTGACAATAAAAACCACAAAGGACACTACAATGCTTTCGATAATTTAATAAAAACACAATGAAGTAATTAGCCAAAAAATGTTTTCGACCGCGTTAACTTTACGAGTACGAGTAGAATGACTACAAAAGCGGGAACATTTTCGAGCCTGTCAAGCCAGAAAGCAATGTTGCCACGTTTTATTTTTTTTTTAAGAGAGTGAGATTGAGAATAAACAGGTGTAGTGATTTCAAAAAAAACAAAAATTTGGCCCCCCCCCCCCCCCCCCCCCCTGGATTCGCCACTGGTTGTGTAAATTAAAAGTCAGTTCAGATGAAGTAAAAGAATAAGTGGACTATGAGCCAGTCAAAATTTATAAGCAAGTGCAAATTTTTTAAGTAATTATACTATACTATTATTTATAATTGGTAAAAGTTAAGTTTAAGTTACGGAGCCGTTCCTTTCCACTCGTCAACATTTTGTCGCCATTGGCATCATCAACATTTTGTCGCCAAGAGCAAGATGGTTTGGCGATGTGAGAACATTTGTTTTGGGTGCGCAGTAAACATTTTATTGTTCTCTTGCTTACACGACGTCGCTAGTTGGTTCGGGGCAAATTTTTTAAACTTAAAAAAACATCATTGGCTTCGCTTTCAGCAAAGCGGGAACCTAGTAGCTGCGCTTTTTCATTGAATGTTAGGAATCTAGTTTTTTTTTAAAAATTCCAAAAACGAGAATTTCCGCAATGTAAACACATCGCTAAACCGTCTTCCTCTTGGCGGCTATAAATCGGCGATGCAAAGTGGAGAGGAACGGCTCCGTACTTTAAACTTAACATTAACCTTATAATTTGCTTATTTCCATAATGCATAGTATTTTAAATTTCCTTTTAAAGAAGCTGGGAAAGAGGTTGATGTGCTGAGCTACTAGGGATACAAAAAGGAAGTAAATAATTCTTCCAAACTGTAATGACGTACCGGGGGGGGAAGGGGATATAGATGCCCCCAGCATCACAGAAACAAAATGTTAACACATTTATTTCACTTTTTTAAAGCCAAATATAATGAGAGAAAGAAAAAATTGCCTTGTTCACCATTTAACCTTGTAATAACACCATTGCCAAGGGTGCCAAACATCATTTTGTCTCGGGTATTATGAGAATTAGTTTTTCTTTATTCTCTATTGTCTGAAAGACATATTAATGTGTGAATGCTTTAGAACTGTTATTTAAAAAGGTAATCAAATTACATATATATATATATTTAAATTGGAAGTGTTTTTTATGAAATTTGCTTCACTGCTGAGAAAGTATTTAAATATTCTTATATTTGAACTTGCTCTATGTTGTGTGGAAGCAAGTGAAAGTCATAGTTACCAGTAAGCGTTAATGTAATCGAAACATTTTTTTTTAAAGGTTCAACTTTTCCCTTTCTTGGTGGCATGTTCACTGGCACTCTACCGGGACCACCAACCAGTCCATTCCGAGCTCCTTCAACTCCTGGTGTAAACAACATGAGATTTTGGCCTCCGACACCTCCTCCAGAAGGTATGCAATTTTCAATAAGAAGTAAAGAAAATTGAACTTGTTTCTGTTTTCCGATTAGTTTTTCTGCATTCATTCCATTCATATAAAAATTATATACAAAATAAGTAATTTTTCTTCATAAAAAGATTTAAAATATGAAAAATCAATATTTTAAGTATAGTTTACGTTTTCTATCATAGTCATAATGTGGAATGAAATCTAAAATATTAACACACACATGGAAAAATTCTAAATTCCTAACTCTCAGTAAATATTGAACCACTACGTTTTTCCTTTATCTGCTGCTCTAAACCCTTCTTTCTCAACCACTCAAGTAAGCACAGAAAGTATAGTTTACGTTTTCTATCATAGTCATAATGTTGAATGAAATCTAAAATATTAACACACACATGGAAAAATTCTAAATTCCAAACTTTCAGTAAATATTGAAGCACTACATTTTTCCTTTATCTGCTGCTCTAAACCCTTCTTTCTCAACCACTCAAGTAAGCACAGAAAGTATAGTTTACGTTTTCTATCATAGTCATAATGTTGAATGAAATCTAAAATATTAACACACACATGGAAAAATTCTAAATTACGAACTCTCAGTAAATATTGAACCACTACGTTTTTCCTTTATCTGCTGC
>BGPR01002705.1:114617-160533 GCA_013235015.1 Araneus ventricosus
TTCCCCTTGTATGCAGACCTGGAACATGCTAAATCTGTTGATAATCATCTGACCATGCTGATTTTCAAAAGGACTCTCAAATAGGCTGAGTTCCTCATAGGGCTCAAATAGAGGGCTTTCAAAACAGCCCTTGTGTAGCTTCATAATGGATGTAAATATAACGGAATAACTAAACCATTAATATGCCACCACAGAAACTTTCCTTTAAAGAAGAGCTTCTTAAACTATGGGTTGAACTTGAATGATACTCTGCTGTTGGATCTTGGCAATAACTATTAACATACATTTTTCAAAACAAAAATTTAAAAAGCTTGTTAGTTGCATGCAAGATGGAAAATTAACCACTACAAGTAATTCCTCTTTTACATGATTTTGCAATAAATCCAGTAATTTTCGAACACCCTGTACACAGTTGTTAGCATTGTTCTTATAAGTAACTCATGCATTAAACATGATCCATTTTGAATCTTATTTATTTATTTTGTCAAACAGTGCAAACAAACAAAACAAACAAGTGTTCCTAAAGTAATTTTAACACTGGTTTGTTGCATTCTTTTTGATTTCTAATAACTAGGTTATGGTCGATACTCCATGAATACAAGTTTATTTCCATTGTTTGGAGCTCCCTCTCCAGATTCTGGAGCCTTCCTTTCACAAGGACTAGTCTCACGTTTAGGTTCAACAGCTCACTTGTCTCCAGTCATTGATCACAAAGGTATGAAATCTGAACTTTCTGCAAAGATACTTATAACTAAAACCTTAAACTAAGAAACAAGTTTTCACTTAAATTGCATCTGCAAAGCATTTCAGATGTTAAATTTGGCGAGTTTATTAAAAATCATGTGAAGTGTCTGAAATATCCATTGGTACTTTTCCGTTAAATCGATTATAGTTGTTGGCAAGCATAAACATTAGCTTGAAATTCAACGTTTCCTTCAGTGTGAGACCACTAAAACATATGCATGTGCTCCAAATACACCAACACTGCACCGAGAGATTGGCAAAAAATTGCACATTTCATGGCATAAATTTGATGTTGACTCATTTGCCCTGTTGAACTAATGGAAAAGTACCAATCCTTCAATTCCTGTAAAACATTTAAAGACTACTTTAATGAGTTTTTACTCTTTGTTTATTAATATTTTAGCTATTATACTAAGACACGAAGATATTCTAGACTAGAAGACTAGGTACTCTATACTAAGACATGAAGATAATTATTATGAATATTGTAGTGAAAATATTTTAACATTAACTTGTAGATTTCTATGATATTTTCTTGCAGTTTGATAACTATTTTATATTCCAAAAAATATTAAAATGCACATCTTTTTTTATTTTTATCAACCTTTGTAAGAGTTGTAATACATATATATATTACAGATTGTCTCTAATAGCATAAAAAATGTTTTTTTAAGGGGAAAAACTTTTAGTTGTAGATTGCTTATTCATCTTTCTGTGTGCCATCTCTGTACTTAGACATGAAGATAATTTCATGAAAATGTTAGGAGGTGGTTAAATAAATATTTCTCTTTTAACAAATATTTTATATTGTTTTCTTATGATAGAGCTAAGAATTATTTGATACTTTTCCATTGCTTTGATAGCAGCCAAAATGTGCAGAGGACGACTTTGCTGCAAATTGTTTAGCTGTATTTGTTTCAGATGCTCATATTTGGCAACTGTTGTACCAATAGAAAAATGACATTTGCTTGAACAACTGCTATTGAGCTAATGGAAAAGTACCAAAAGTTTTTATTAATTCTACACTTACATTTTTTTTTTATCTTCAACTATATTTTGATATCAAGTGAAATAATTTGTACTATCTACTTATGGTTGCTATTGAAATGTTATATCTTTATTGTAACTATAAACTGTGAACTTGGTCACAGGGGATACTAAAAGAGAATCCATTTTAATTTTATCCCAATTATATTTATTTTATTTTCCATTATTTTTTTTTAAACAAAGCCATTCAATGCTTTGTTAATCTCAAAAATTAATTTAAGAATTCAGAATATCATGCAAATAGACACATAGAATGCGTGTAAGGTTATACGAGTTGGTTACAATAAGTTTCAATTGCCCTTTCCTATTTAAAATTTTGGAATGGCAGCATTTAACTTCAGTACTGTTCTGCTGCAAATAAATTTTGTAGGTTTGAATTTAAATTCTAGTAAATACTTTATTTTTCGTCAGTTACTTTATAAGAAAATTTAGATTAAATTAATCATAATTTTTTTTAAATTGCTTATAAACTAAATTCTTTTATTATGCATTATTTTTAAACATTTTCAATAATAATATTACGATTCCAAAATTTTTAATGAGATAAAGTTTTAATATTAATGAGAAAAATGATTTACAGAAATTTGATAACCTGAATTCTTTTTATCGGAGATCCATTTTAAGTTTTTGTATTTTTATTTTTTCATTTTGAAGCATAATGAGTAAAACCTCTGAAGCACATTTGGCTCTCAATGAAACGAATCTCTATTTCTCTTCTACAGAACACAGTTTCTTTACTCATGGAATTGGTTTAGGCTCCCCTCTGACCCCAACCAGTCATGTGACCTCACCTTCACCCTTTCCTCACCTTATCCCTTCTTTAGAAAGGCACCCATTCATCGGTCACATGACTTTGGGCAACAAGGAGCTTGAGGACCTTCAGCATGAAGCTGACGATGTTCGACTCATGAAAAGCCATATGGACTGCCTCATTAAACATGACATTCCCTCTTCGCGCCAGGATCGCCTGAAATCAAAAAGCGATGCCAAACTCTGTTGTGAAAAGGCAGCTGATGATTGTTGTAAACTTTCTTCACCCTGTATTCCTCGTGATGGTGGGAAGACTCATGACAACATGAGGAACATTTCTAAATTAGAAGGAAAGAATCAAAATCACCATCCAACGAATAAAGTGCAGCCATGTAAAATTGAAGTGAGCCATTCACCAACACTAAAACATGACTTGCTATCACCACCTATCGAATCACCCAGGTTAGACTTGACGTCACCTTGTAAAAATTTGAAGAAAAATGCTACATCACCAATTTCCTCGCCATCTGCAATGACAAACCATGTGAATAACAGTGAAACACGTTGTTCTCAGTGTGCTGCAAGTATGAAAGGTGTTGCTGTAGCAACAAAATTAAATACAAATGGAGCTTTAACAACAGTGGCTTCTACCACAGGATCAGAGTGTTACATGTCCAAAAATTGTCCAACAACTGCAGTTACTGCTTTGTCCATGACAAATTCAGAATCCATTTCCTCCAATATCACACTACAACATTCACGAGTTACATCAGAGCATTCTGATAACAGTAAACATACAAATCAAAAATCTCCAAGTAAGTCATTTTGCTTGTAAAATTTTGTAATTTTAGGGAGCCTAATTTTGGGGCTTTTTAAAATTGGCTTAATTTTTATTGTTAATTGTCAAATTTTTTTCTTACAGGGACTTCACCTGTGATAACCTTATCTGACAAAGATAAAACTGAATCATTGCCTTGTAAATCAAAAAATATTCCTGAACCAGTACCAGAAAAATTACCTAATAGTATTGCACCAACAATAAAACATGTGACAGCAGCAGTCATTCCAACTGCACCTAAACAAGCAGTCCTCCGAGAAGGCCCTACTGAAATCTGTTATCCTCCTGCACCAGAGAATTCAAAAGAAATTATCAATCCTGAGCTGTCTGTTTGCTCTGAAATCAATTTCAGTTCTGAAAATCACAGTGTAAAGTTAGAATTGAGTGATTCTTCAAATCTTTCTGAAAAACCTGTGGCTATTCCAATGTGTCATGCATCAATCAGTCCAGTTTGCAATTCCCTTCCTCAGAAACCTTTGACTAAAAGTCCATCTACAAGTTGTAAAGTGAAAGACATGATTCGTAATGTTAATTCTTCAAAGCAGTTTAATGGGGAAAAGCTAACAGAAATATCTCCATCCAAAGGCTCAGATGTTGAAAACTATTCTAAATCTTTATTGCCAAATTCTCCAACCATGACAGTGCCATCAAGTGTTTCCAATTGCGTGAGTCCCACAAACTTGGTAAAAAATCCTTGTCAGACTGGTAAGATGCCACCTATATCTGTTGGCAGCGCAAGTCCAATCATGAAGGCTGAAATGGTTAACACAAGACTAGATTGTGAGTTTTCTCAAAAATCAGGCAGCTGGACCAAAGCAACAGTTTCGCCCTTTAACTGGCAAAATAACAGCATGCATGATGAGCAGGCAATCAATCTCACTGTTTCCAAGAAACCTGTTAAACCAGAACCTAATGAACCTTTGAGCAGTGCTCAAAATCAAGATGTAGAACAATCGTTAGTGAAAGCCACTACAGAAAACACAATTGCAACTAATGGTATAGTAGGTGTTTGTCATCCTAATCCTAGCCCAGTTGCTGTAAATAAAGTAAAGGGAACTCCTGCTGTCAGTTCTATCAGTAACTTTTCATCAATATCTGTTGTGAATCAGCCGACTGAACAAGCAACGGAAGTTCACATACTGCATCGGTCATCTAAAAGTTCTTTTCCTGTGGTCAATAGAAATGCTACCCCTCCAGTGCCGTTGAAAAGTACCATATCGCATGTTACATCTAATACGAGCATCCATCGCTCTATCAAGGCAGAGAGGTTAACTAATAAAAGAGGTAAACTGGGAGATGTAGATAAACTTAACTATTCTGGCAGAGCGACCTTAGCTACTTTAGCTCCAAAATTATCAAAAACTGTGGGATTTGGCAAAGATGCCCAGGCATCGCACACTTTATCCACATCATCGTCAGTTTCATCTACATCTATTGTTTTCCCAGCCACAGGTAATATATATGTTATTAAACTACTAGTTATTCAAATATCTAGTTCATAACAAAATCCTTTCTTGTTGAATTAATGTAATGCCTATAATGTTGTATTGCATTCGTTTAAATTTAAGTTTAACATGAATTTTTAGATGCTTACCAATATTTGTGAATAAATAGACTTACATTTTTGAAATACATCCATATTTTCTTTTTAAGCATTAGTTTTGTTGTATTATTTTTAATGTCATATATGAATCTTTAACTCAGTTGTAAATTCATTTTTGGTTATTCTTCAATTTTTATTATTTGCTTATTCTTTGAAAAATCAGTCATTTAATACTGAAATGAATGTTTTTCTTGCATTAAAGATATTAAGATCATTTTCAGTGTAATTCAGTATTTTGTGATTGACACTATAAATGTAAAATTTTAATTCTTTTCCTCACTTCTAGTCAACCCTTGCATACCAGTTGGAATAGCCATTGCACAGCAAAGGCAAGATTCTTCTACTGCTACAACAGGTATAAACCTGAAACTTTTTTTTATTTCATAGTTATTGATACTATAATTTACATTATAATGATAAAATTTATTCTTTTGTTATAAATAATGTTTTATTGTCATTTATTTATTTTTCTATTGGTGTTTAAATGCACATAATGCAGAACTTATAAATTATCTTAAAGAAACTTTTAAGAATTGAGCCCTTGGTAGTGTTTAATTTTCAGATCAAGAAGTAATGGTCATTTAAAAAAAAAAAAACTTATTTAATTTTTTCAAGGATTAGAAATAAAATATTTTATTATTTCAGGTTCTGTGACTAGCATGCTGATCTTAATATATAATATGCTACATATCTGATTAAATTATTATTTTAAAAATTTAGTCATCATTTTGCGGTTTATATCTATAAAACTGTGTCTGCATATTGAATCATAAAGTTGTGTTACGCATGAAGGAAAAGAATTAAATTAAGAATTGTAAACAAATGTGTTTGTAATTTAAAGTCCATATTTGCATTACAAAAGATTCTATATTCAGTATTTAATTTTTCATTTTTTTTATTGACCTAATTTTTATAAGACTGGATAAATTCTTGTTCCCTTGATAGTAATTCCTATTATTTTGCTCATTTTTTTTTCCCTTTTAAGATTTATGCTGCTAATTACTCAAAAAATTTATTAATTCCTTTTCTCTCTCCTTGTAAATTTTCGAATGAAAATATAAACAGTTTTGTTTTAAAAGTTGATCGCAAGTACTTCATCAGTTTCTTTCTGACAGATTAATAATGAGTTCTGCATCACTGAACTGTGCAATAAAGTTCTTTTATATTCTTTAAATATTTAAAATATATATATATATATTCCCTAAAAGGGACATGTGCATATTTGAAGATTCAAAGAACCATGCTGAAAAATTCACTTTTAGTGGTTTCCAAAGTGATTGGGTTGTAATTTGTTCTTCATTTATTTACTATAGATTTATTTGAAAAACATAAAAAAGTTACCCTAATATTTGGAAAAGTAACTTCTGAAAGTGAAGTTTCCTGTATTGACTTATTGAATATTCAGTTTATGTAATGAATGCAGAATGTCCAAATTATAATAAACTTCTTTTCAGATCCACAGGATTTTTTTGGTCACCAAATTATTTGATTTAAATTTCTCCATTTTCAGTATTGGATTGCAAAATAGCTTCTGGAAAATTCCTGAATTTTCATACCTTAATGCCTTCTTTTTAAAAATATTTCAGTTTTCTTTTTTCGGGTAAAGTTATTGGAAGAAAAATTCAAGAAAATAATATTAGGTACATTTCTATTAGCTGGATAGCAGTTGGAACCAAGCATAAATGTTGGCACCAAATATCATTTTCCCAATTGCGTGGTAATTGCCAAAAATGTGCATAAAACATGGCAGCAATGAAACTTGCAAAACAAAAAAACTGATGGTTTATCATCATAGAACTGCTGGGTTTTCGTGAGCTTGGTGCACATTTTGTTCTCAAGCTAAGGGAAAAGTACCTAATATTTTGTATCACAAGACTTATACACTTCATTGTACCTGTTTTCGTATTACTCCTCAAATATAGGTTTTCAGAATTATATAATAAGTGTGGGAATTTCTGAATACTGAACTATGCATTATATTGTATAAAAGCCATAAAAAAAAACGTTTATAATTTCTTATCTTAAAAAAAACTTCAAATAAAGAACAGTTTATAAAGCAGAATGCCGCATAGTGATGTTGATGCTCCTTGAAACAGCTCCTTATAAGTTGTAATATTTTATAAGTATTAAGTTCATATTAAAAATTAATAGAAACTCCATTGACAAATTTGCAACCACACACAATGTAAATGAAAGTTCATATTGTTGTTGACAGTACAGTTTTCTTGGCATTGTGATGGGAGATATTTTTTCCCTGACCATGCTACATGATGATCATTTCGTCCATGCTACTTCATCATGGTTAAAGAGTAAAATTAATGTAAATTTATTTTACTAAGCTCAGTTCTGCACACAATATGTAAATTTAATTTTTATTTATTATTTTTAGTACTTATTTTTCATTTAGACATTAATGGATACTATGAATCAGTCAAAAAAAATATATATATATATATATTGTTCTCTTTTCAGCTGATTGTCAGTATTCTACTTATGTGTTTAAGAATTAAAAATTTCTATTTTTAGATTCCATAAATAATTAATTTTATTAATAACTTGCAATTTTTGAATAACTACACTACTCGGATGAGTATTTGTTGATTTTCTTAATTGATTTTCAATATAATTACTATGTGTGTGGTAACTTGATTTGTTTTTTGAAAATTCTATATAACGGCATATTATAATATTTTGGGATAAGATACTTAATTTTTATATAACTATAAATGTTTGTAAGATCTTTTCTGTGATTCATTTTTAATTAATAAATCGTGTACAAGGTTGTTCATAAGTCTGTAAAACAGCTGACAAATTTGCTGCTCATGGGTTTTACTTCTCATATGAAATAATCCTGCATAGATTAATTCATTATATATATATATAATTTGTATTTCACTGTTGTGTAGCTTATTTACATTTAAAAACAGATATTGTGTGAAGAACGTTTACCGAAAATGGCTAGTGGCATTTTATGGTATTGTTTACGATGGCATCCTTGGTATATGTATAAGCTTATTGGCTTTCTTCTCATATATGGCAATTAAAGATATGGCTGTTGCCAGTGGCAGAGAGGGTCTGAAAATATTGATTGCCAGGAGACAATGGGGGCCCACTTGCTTCTCTATCATTTAATTATCAAATAGATAAAATTTTCAAAAATTCATGAGTTGAAATGAAAAGGTTATATATACTTTGGAGGGTCAGAATATGTACTATGGAGTGATTGTGTTTGAATTTTTAATAAGAAACTTACTGATTACTTTCAGTGGTGTAGCTGGAACTTCTGCCACCCGGGGAAAATTTGCAACATGCCGCCCTTCCTTTACAAGTTATACAGGGCTCCTAAACCTTAAAATAAAATAATTCGAGGGGATAAAACCTTTTTTTAGTAACATAACTTGCCTTTGATCTCTGCAGATAGGTTGCAAAATCGCACGTCACCACCAGTCTTTCGTTCGCATGCCGGTAATTTACCGATAAAACGCCAAAAATACGAATTAGTTACATTACTTATTTTTTTTATGCACACTACGGTTGAGTTAGTGTAGCTGCTCTTCTTAATTATAAAATTGTTTTCCTACATGTTTGATTTTTCCGCCCCTTTCGATGTGCCATCTGGGGTGGACCGCCCGCTTTAGCTACACCACTGATTACTTTTAATGAGAAAATTACTGAAAATTATTCATCACTGTTATCATTACAAATACTCTGATATTTTTAAAAAATGTATTTCAAGCTCTTTAAAGGCAGTTTATATATATATATATTATTGATCAATGCAAGTCTTTCTGGATCTCAATTATCTATTGATGACAACATAGTTTTTTTTTGTTGTTGTTGCTCTTAACTAATTCTTGTTACTCTTTGCTAATTAATAAATAATAATACAGATGAGGAATTTTCTTCAACATTGTAGAATAAGATATGGTATTCTGAAGCATACAAACAAAGCTAAGAAGATGCAGCCTCAAGTGAAAAACATCAATTTATTTTTATTTTTTTATCAGCACTCAGGCTGCCATCTGTTTGTTGTAAATTGATTTAATAAAAGTTTCAGTATGTATACTATTGGTAACAACAGGCATTAGAGCTCCAGTCTTATTCTCAAGATTTTAGAAAATAAAATTAGGTATGTTGTTTAAAGGCAACACTGGACCTTTAAGGGTTAAACATATAAATTACGTGTAAAAAATGACGGTCCTGTGTAGGTTAAAATTTTAGTTTAGCTGCTTTGCTGATTCTACAGTGTCAGTCTGTGAAAATTAAAATTCATTGGTGACAGCAGGAAAGTTATCAAGTAAATAAAATGCTTAAAGCTAAGTAAATAAAACTCTTTAAAATTTGACAGAAACTAGATTTCTAATTTTAACCTGTACAACTGTTGTGCCAGAACATGTTTTTCCTTTGAATGCGGGTCGGTACAGCTACTGTACAAGACAAAAGTGAGGATTTCACTCCCCGCATTCAACACAGTTCTTCTGGTTTAAGTCCCCGTAGCCTAAGGTTAATATTTTTTATCTCTACTTAAAGCGGTAAGAAGAGAAGGTGGAGGAATAAGATTGACTTTATCTTGTTTATAATGTCAAAATACACTAGTAATTTGTACTTATATGCATTTGGAAAGCTTTCTATGGTCTTTTATTTCACTCTATCTCTTAGTTATTATGAGTTTGGTGTAGAATAACTGAATTTGATATTTTAAGCTATAAAATTTAACACAAAATGCCATAATATTACTTCTATGTTTTGCTTCCAAACGTGGCTTTTTTAATACAAATATTTAATACAGCAAAAATGATGTTGGAAGAGCGAAATAATAATTTGAGCTTACCTGTTTGCAAGCTGCAAAAAAACCAGTTTCTTTTTACCGACTAAATGCTGGAATATGACTTTCCTTTCTAATTATTTGCCATGAAAGAAACATCAGAAATCTGTTCAATAAGATTGAGGCTGATCTATGTGATAGTACATAACCTCAAAAAGCATAGATCTGTTGAGTGAAGCCACTGCTTCAGGCTCATTTCGCACTAAATGGTTTTGACTGAATGGTAAAAAAAAAAAAACCATCTTCCAATTTGTGTGAAAGGATTCACACTTCATGGTTCAGATTCATTCACTTCTTCAGTTTACCACCCTCCAAAAATATCAGATGGTTTTTTTTGCTGGCTGGTCAAAGCTGTCTGTTATTAAACGGGCCTTACCCTTTCTACCCAACCACATAAATCTATGAAAAGGTGTCAGTGTGTGAATTCCCCTCTTCACAGACATGGTTTTGGTGGTCAAATTACCTTATTTTTGGTTTCCATCTTTAACCACTAGCTGTCCAATGAATTTTTTTTCTTTACAAGATGAGCGAGTTAAGTAACAAGTCTGGTCTATCAATACATCAGTAAAATAAAGCTTTGCGAACAGTGGTAATCTACAAAGCACATCCGTTAGCCACCCCATTGCTTAAGAAGAGGGATGTCACACCTGCTTCCACTTTGCTTTGGTCTCCTAGAGTAATAAAAATCAGTGCTTGCAGCAGCCCTGCTCTTTCACAGAAATTGTGTGTTTATATCATAAAATATTTTTTTTATTTGTGACAAAGTGCAGGAAACCTGTTTGAGCAGGTTCTTTCTTCTTCTCTCTCTCTCTCACCTACAACCATTCTAGGGTCCCATATTGTCTTATGTATAAGGGGACCCACTTGGACAAGTTTACAGCCTGGCCAGCTCACCACTGGCTGTTGCATTCTTGTTGTCATTTCAGTATTTTCTCCAACAGTGTCAGCAGTATTATCTCAGTACTATAAGCCATAACATACTTCTGTGTTTAACGTAGTGAACTGTTTGCCCTTCTTAATTAACCAATCCATATAGTTGAAGGATAAAAAACAGCAATAAATGGCTGGCATATAATTCTAATGTTACCAAATATTGCAACTTGTATGATTTGTGAATGGTAAATAGTTTGAATGTTTCACGGACATATGAATAAACTTGTATCTATCTATCCCTAGGTAACTTCCCAATCTGAATTCTCAAAATTTTGTATACTTTTTTAAGAAATATTATTCCCTACTCCTATTTCCTTCCCCATCCTCTAAAAATGTTCCCTTTTTCTAATTACAGAATCTTACTTAAGGTCTTGCTTAGAATTTAAGAGCAACAAACATTTTTTTTCTTTAAATCTCTTACTCTCTTCCTTTCTTTTTCAGTCAACTACGCGGATTGGTATTGTTTTGTGGAGCTCCGCCTTGCTATCCTAAATTCTTACCCATGTTACTACTGTGGTTGCAGCACGATTGTTGCGTCCATTTCACCCCAATTAATCGTGTCGAAAGTTTGGCAATTCTATCATTTACTATCCGCTAATACAAAAATCTAAAACGGTTATGCCCCCACTTCGAGAAACGGTTCTCTCGAAGAGGTTTGTAACAGTGTAATTACTTAAGGATGCTGCCTCATCCTGGATTTATTCTAAAGACCTTTTACCCTGTCGAGTCACATTATTATGACCACAAGTTGACTTATGAATAACCATCTACTGCAATACGAACAATAAGATATTGACAGCTTGGTAGCATTCAATAAACTTATGGAAAATTTCCTGAGATATTGGAAGGCTAACTGCAACTCATTCAACAAATGTTGGAAGGTTTATTGTGAAGAATTTCGTACAGTTAACATTTTGATCAAAGTATAAATTGGAGGTATTGGAGACTGGTAGATCCAAACTATAAAGCGACAGAAAAATGCCTGGAAATTTAGTCACTTTGTCTAACCATCCATAGATGATTCCAGGTATTGTGAGCAATACTATCTGTACCAATACAGATAGTTGACATGTTTGAACTGTAAGAAGGGTCAAATAAATGAGTCATTGTGAATACTATCTATATATTTGAGTGAATCTGAACGATTTCAAAATCTTTTTCCCTTGTTTGCAATGCTGTCATATGACTAGATTTCTCAAACAGTGGTTATTGCTCATTCACTTCCAAATCATAGCCTTTACTCTTCTTCAATCTTTTTAGCATGAAAGTCGTTGGTCAGTCAATGCTTTTGAACCCCATATATATGGATCTTTGCATTCTCTTTTTAAATACACTTTTCTTTGCCTTTTCATGTGTCCATCAGCTTTCACATTATTTCCATTTCTCATCTGTGGCATGTGGTTATTGGAATTCTACATCTTTTCTTTGCTATGGTGCTATTTGTTCAACCAGTATTCTTTAGACTGAAAAACCAGCCAAAAGTTGAAAAATGGAATACCTCTTTGGAAAGTGCAGCATTGCTTGGGGTGAATGCTGTCTGATGATTACTTTTATACTTTCTACTATTCATATAGATTATGTATTTTCAGAGCTAGCACATTTTGCCCTATGTATAACTACCAAGCTTCCCCTCAATATGTGCTTTAATTCACTTTTATGTTCTGCTCATATCAGAAGTAAAGGATAGTCATAATGATGTGACTTGAATATGCAATTATTAGTGCAAAATTTAATGCCTCCTTAATTATGTGGTTATACTGGTATTTTAAAAGTAGTCTTTGATTATATAGTAGCTGAATTATTTTAATATCTCATTTTTTAATATTTATTTTCTGACTCAGTATAGAAATTACCATAAGATTGTTCAAAATCTTAATTTTAAGTTTACAGTGTTGTTGGAACTTCAGTAAATAAAAATCTTGTATCAAATATTTGGTTATTACAATATAATTCGTTTATACGTGGCAGTATAGAACCCAACCGTTATAGAAATTAGTTTAAGGTAGGGCTGGATTTCTCCAAACAGCTTAGTTAATGCTTCTCTTATGGTGGAGTATGAGCTTTATTAAAATTTGATTTTGCTTTAAATTAAAAAATGATTTCCTGTACATTTGCTTAAATATCTAATATCTGGATATTAATACCGATTATTATTTCATAGTATTACAAGATCTGTTTATATCATTTGCTTTATTTCTTAGTCTTCCTAATATCCGCTGAATTCTTTAAATAATGCATTTTTTATTGGAAATTATTTCTGAATTATTACATGCTAAATGCATGCTGCATTTTAAATTTAATTGCTTTTTGTGTACAATTCTCAGTTCCATTTTTTTGCAATGAAAGACATCATCAATTCGGATAGTGATTACATAGTTCTTCTTCATTGTGGATACAAATAGATTTTTTTTAATTGTTACTGGAGCTTGTTGTCGAGAATTGTTTGCTGCTGCAGTTTGAAGCTTTGCATTTTTATTCAGATTTTTTATGTCATATTTGAGATTGAACCGTCTCTTAACATGTGAAGACCATTTTTTTTATAAAAAAAACCAGAATTGTTCTTGTGAGAATTCATCTTAATATTTGAATTTCAAATCAAGAATTGGTTGGTCTTATCAAAGTAGAATCTTCCCTTTTTATCCTTTTTATGTAATAAATTTTTTGTGACCTTTATAAAATTATATCTTTTGCTTCAGTTATTAATCTTTAGTTTGTGTTATTCAGCAAAATATTTTATTTTCCTTAATGTAAATGTCAAACTTTTTTAGTGCTGCTTTATTTTCAAAATATGCATATTTGTCTTTCACATAGAATGCATGTGCATTTCATTCTTGACCACAGCTGTGTGCTGTTTTTGTTTTCAGAGTATGTTTTTTTAAATGGCAGTTTTTTAAATTCATAAAATTAACTTAGTAATTAAAACTGTTTCTGGAAATGAGCAAATTGTATTATGTTTGAAGGTAAATGTGTTCAAACTCATATATTTGGCAGAAACTCATTGAGTTTTGCCATGTATGAATGTCCTGCACTTAGAAAATTTATCATACATGATCATTTCATCTTGAAAGAGCCTTAATGTTGGAGAGTTTCTTGTGTTTTTCTGTTTATTTTATACAATTGCTGTAAAGTGCTTCTGATAATGAATTTAACTCGTCTCAGTGAAGTTTGTATCATATAAAAGATTTTTTAAATATTTTTATTACCAATTGCGCATATAGAAGACATTTTTAATTTTGTCAAGGTTTGAAAGTTTGAATTATTAATTCATCTGAAGTGTTTTGCCTTCTGTTGAAAGTTGTTAAAGCCTTCTGAAATTATAAATTATTTTGATTAAATTATAACATTATTATTAAATCTTACAGGTAAATCACAACCATCTGTGCCAAGCAGCACCCCCAGTGTCGTGACACCAAATCAGCATTTGGCTTCTAGTCGAGTGGCTGCTGATTTACAGGCACAAGAATTAATAGCGTAAGGACCGGTTTCTCCCCCCTTGCTGAATTCATTATTAATTATTTGAATCAGAACTTTGTTAAGACCAAAATTTTGAATTATTCCATATATTTTATTCTTTGAGTGCAATACTATTTTTTTAGGTCCAATATTTAACAAAGAACTAGTTTATCTTAAAGAAATAAGAATACCATTCCATTAGCAACACCCCACACAAAACCTACCAGATTTTAGTGGTAACGTGCTAATGAGATTGCTCCACCTTGAAAACTTGGTTACGATTGGGCCTTACTAACTGACTAGCACCAAAATCAGAAGTATTCTGTATACTTAAAAAAAGTGTACAAAAGCATCTATGTATGAAGAAACATTTTTCGAAACAATTCAGAAATGACTTGAAAAGTAGAGGTACAATAGCTTTTTTAAAAAAGTGAAACACTGAGATTAAAATGAAATTTCCTTGACCTCTTCTGAAAAGTATAGTTTTTGGATTTAGCATAGTTCTGATTCATTTGAGCAGTATGCATGCTGTTTCTTATTTGAACGGAAAATCATGATATTTCTATTTTTTTTTCGGGGTCGTTATGATAATATCATTCATTGTAGGTAAGGTGTTTAAGGTTAAAGATAATCTTCAGTATTTACTTATTGTGGGCATTTTTGAAATTATAACTCTCATTTTTGTGTTCATATTTTGTTGCAGAGATCAGAAGAACCAGGACTTATCATGTTCCAATAATCCAACACCAGTGGATGCTAACTTACTAGTCACTCAAGGTACCAAAAAAATGTTTTAATTTGTTTTTTCCTTCTCTTGATTAAGTATTTGTGTTTCATAAGCATTTAGAATATCTAGAAAGTAAGTTGCATTGACCAATTAAAGCATACAAATGTAAAAGAACAAAAGACTTGATTGTTAACTGAGGTACATGCCTTGGACTGTGTTTAAACACAATTGCAATGCTTGTTGAGATTCTTGTCATAACAGGGCACCATATTTTATATCCCTATATTGAAGAGTGATGCCACCTTTGATGATAACCAGATGGTAACAACTTGTTTCTCAGAATCATCATCCTGGAACCTCTTGCAAAAAAAAAAAGCTTTAAAATTGCAAAAATATGTGAAAATTATAGGAGGCACAGTCTGGACTGTGAAGGGGATGAGGAAATATTTCCCAGCCAAAGTCTCTAATGAGTCTTTGCCTTACAGCCAGCATATGGGGATATGGCTGCGTATCAATTTCCTCTATCATTATTTTTTCATTATTGCAGCCGACTATGAAACACTTGCATTGCTGCTTTTGAACTTAGCAGTGCACATAGACGCACTTGTGATTGAAGCGCAAATGGGGCATAAATTGCTAAAGGAACTCTCCTTCTGGATAACCCATATATTTATGATCATTCAATTATCTACTTTAAAAAAGGGCTCCAATTTTTTTATTTGAAATATTCTCTTGTTATATTAAGCAACACTTTCATATTAGAAAAATTCTATGTACTTCCTATGTTTAACAGCCTTTATGAAGACCCTCAGAATGAAGTAAATTGTTTATGAATTATTTTATCTAAAACAGCTTGGAAATTATCAGGTGTTTATTTAAATGTTTTTTAGTAATTATGTTGTAAATTATTCCAATCCATAATCATTTTGGGACTGTTGCTTACAAAGTTGTGCACATCACAGGCTAATGTCTAATCATGAAAACAGAGCACAATGATGCAATGGCTAAGAAATAGCCAATTCGGTATTTTGAAGAGGCTTTCAAAGTGCATGGGGAACAAGAAAGTGAAAGTTATAGTGATTATACTTTGAAAAGTGTATATAAAAAGGATTTATTACATATATTTATAAAAAAAATCCCTGAAACTTTTTTATCCAATACTGTTTTCTCACTACATTATTTTGTATTCAACTCGTACTGTAATTCAATCTTCAGCCTTATAAAACATAAGACAACATCTTTATTGGACATGCATTATTTATAATAGTGCAATCCAAGATATTTAATAATAATGAATTCATTTACTACTAAGGGTAGCTCTACTAAAAGTTTATTTGATTAATATGTGATTTTTATTTCAGGCCCAACTATTGTGTCCAGGCAATGGGAATCTGAAGCCCTCACAAGAACAGCAATGCCTTCTGCTTCCTGGCTCACTCATGGATCTGTTGTTGCACCTGCTGTTTGGTTAGGTCAAGGAGCTTATGCGGCAGCACCAACTTCAAATTCTGTGCCCAGCATTGCAATGAATCCACTTGATCCATCTCCCATTTCATTGCCTCCTGGGGGTTATCAGCTTGCACGAGATTCCATCTCTGGACATTTGTTATTAATACCTACAGCGAATATTGGTATGTCTTATGCCAGTGTTTTATAGATATAAGAAGTGCTAAGTGCAGTAGGCATCAAGATATTCAGTATTGAAATGAAATGGTTAACAGCCAGGAGTGACATTAGAGTCTGCCCGACAGGGTCTCCCGTTGGGGGGGGGGCATGACCTGCTGTACAAGAGGAGGGTGTAATGATAATCCTCTCAAATTTTTGCCATATCTTTATTTATCTATTAGTTGAATAGCCCCTTGTGTGGACGGGATACAAAAAATTTGCCCTAACAGGGACACAATTCCTAACAGGAGGGCCCTTGCCCCCACGGACACCCCACTGGCGCCACCCCTGTTAACAGTACAGATTACGAACATCTTTGTTGTCATCTGTGAGTTTATTTCTTCTGAAAGAAACTAACACATACATTATTAGCATGTTACAAAATCCTTGTTGGTATAATGTAAGTGTTCATTGCCCCATTCAGTATAGTTGTGAACTCTTCAACATATCCAGAAGCAGAGATTGTTATAAATTCCTATAAAAGCAGACAATTTGCCTGTGTAATGCAGGCGTATTTCTTATTAGATCTTTGTAGTTGTACACCCTCTTCTTTTAACTTATACCTCTCCTTGTGTCATTTAACATTATGCCTCTTGAGTCAGTGTAAAATATATGGGATTGTCCATAATAATTTATTTTAATTAAGGGAAAGATGAATGTTAGAGTTGTTTTAAATCTGTTAACCTTAGTACATTGAATATTTTTGGAGTCTTTTAATAATTAAATTACTTCTGTTTGCCTTTTATGTGTATTTTTTATTACTTGATTGTTGTTTAAATAATATAAATATTGACATGATTCTAAAATTAATAAATAATTTTTTTTTCAATTTTCTTTTAGAATTAATGGACAGGCCATCTGTTTGGCCATCATTTAATACATCTGCTGGAAATCTTCCAATACAACAACTTGTTACACAGCAGCAACATACACAATTTGAACAAGTACTCCCACATGTATGTATTTATATTGTTTGCTCTGATTATGTATTTTATTGCTAGTTCCTTTCTTTTTTTTACTTCTAAATTTTTATATCTGTGACAGTATTTCAAAGAAGTTGAAAAAATTTACTGTGAGAAAAAGAAGGTTAACCATTTTATTATTTTTCTATTTCTGTATCAGCTTTAGATCCAATTACCAAGGGATCTGGGAAATATATTGATGAATGATAAATAAAATTTTGAACAATAAAGAACAGTTAAAATTTGGAGAACGTGCAGACAAATAAATAGATAAAAATTTTACTTACTATTTTAATATTAGTGCTAAATTCAGTACATTTTATTGATGATAATTAAAATTGCATTTTATGTAAACAGTGGCATGATGTGTGCTGGGGTATACTCCCATATGCCAGGGAAACAAATTATTGGTAGGTTTCTATCATCTTTTAAAGCCAAATATGATGAGAATGCAAAAAAAAATAACATATCCCAGGCATCATTGTTTTGTTATTAAGCTACTGATGATGATTGGGAGGAAAGGAGTTGTGTTATGTTCCATGAACCACTTTTTCTCATCTATGCTAAAGTGTGTAAATTGTTAGATAATATTAAAATTTTCAAAATTGTATCACTTATTAACTTTTAAAATGAAATTCTGCATATTTCTGAAGAATTTTTTGAAAATGTTGTTTTGTAGTATTTTTGTATTATATAATCTAATTTGCTGTCTTAGAAAAACACCAAATAAATGGTTATGTTGTGTATGTTCTTTAAAATAAATTTAAAAAATATTTTTAAGTTATTCTGTATAAACTTGTGATGAATATAAATTTTATGTAAATAAAACTATTTAAAAGGGAAAGAAAATTCTCAAAAGGTAATGAATTATATTTACTGTCTGCAGAATTTTCAAAATTTGACTTTTTTATGAAGTGACTGTGAACTTAGTTTGTTAATATTTTTTCATTCCTTTTTTTTTAAGACTGAAACACAGAAAACTGAAGGAATGGACAGTTGCAATATTGCATCTTGTGATTTATCAGCTCAGCCTAAAACAGATGATAAAGTGGAGGACATGAGTGGGCAAGTGCCAAGTGTACCTCTTGCAACAGGCCAGACGTACGCTTTCACCACTTTCCCCACACAGTGTGATCCCTCCAGTTTTTCGTATGTTCTTCAATCTTCAACTGTAATGCATCTAGCACATACACAAACAGCTTCTTCCATTCAAACAGACTCTGGTCGAAGATCCCAAGGTACTTCTCCATTGCATTGTGCAACACCTTCACCTCCACCTAACACATGTTCTGTACAGGTTTCTATTACAGAAGATGAAGAAAGTGACAATGATAGTGAAGGTGTTGCATGTGGAGAATCCACAGAAGTTCAGTTATCATGCCACAATCAATCCGTCACAACTGCTATCCAAGTGGATATGGATTCCCAAACAAACTCTGAGGAAGATGAAGAAGAAGAACATAAGGCTGTAACAGATAAGCCAGAAGAAACCAAGGTAGAAATGTCCGATTCTGCCAACCAAACAGAGTCTGTGCCATCAGAAAGTCCAAAGTCTGATCCAGATCCTGACCCAGAACCTGAAACAGAAGATGTAGTGCTGCATGAGCAGTTAGAAAATCAAGAACCTTCTTTCCCATCTGATACATCCCAAGAAAAGCCTGAAATTATCCCTAGCATCAGTATTAAAGAAGATATTGTAAACTCTGAACCAGGTATGGAAATAGTGACATCTGAAACAGAATTGGCACCATTATTACCTGTTGAGAGCAAACCTGTTATGGATTTCATTGATCACCATGGCCTCAATCTTCTGGTCGATAGCATTGAAGAATTTGCCTCCAGAGAACAACAAGATGGGTCTCTAAAAATTGGCGATTCGACATTGCAGTGTAATATAGCTGCTGAAACAACTTCTTTATCCATAGTACAAGATACTGTAGTTGAAGAACAGATTTCAGATCTTCCTAAAGTCAATGAAACAAATCTCATTTCTGAGAAAACTTATTCATCAAAGTATAAAACACTTGACACAACATGTACTGATGGTTTAGGTCTTCTTTGTGCATTGGCAGAACAGAGGTTCTTAGAAGAATCCATGAATGTTGATGATAATAAGACAAATACAGTACAGACAGAATCTCAGGATTCATATTCATTTTCTGAGGAAACAAAGACCAAAATAGATTCAAATTCTTCCTTATCTAGGGAACAAACAAATTCTGATGATTCATTCCTGTCTTCATGTTCCTCTTCTCAAGATTATGAAGAAGTTTCTGAATTAGATATGCGTGCACGACTTGCTGAGCTTCAAAAGAAATATCGTCAAAAACAACGTGAACTTGAATTGTTAAGAAATAAAAGGGAAAAAGAGTGAGTATGATTTTTATTTTATTAAATTTAGTAAAAATCTAAGAAACTAATAATATACATTTTATTTATATTGAGCTAATCATTTTTATTGGTAGATTAAACTTGTAATTATCACAGGACTTTTTTGTAGGAATTGTTTATGTAATTTTTCCATGTAACAGTTCAAATTTTCCCTTCATTTCTGATTTTCTAAAGTATCAGCCATATCAATTAGTTTTTTTAATTAAAAAAATATTAATTGTTAAACTTTAATTTTTCTGTACTGCTTAATAAATGCATATTTTTTAAATGTGTATTTAAATCAACTTGTTAAAATGCTCTTTTTTTGTTGTTGTTATACTTATAATCTCACTTTTTTACTGACAAATAAGCATTTCAATTTTGAGCATATTTTTATTTCCAAACAGAAACAGTGATGATGAATTTGAATATGTGTCCAATTCACCAAAACCACCAAAATCTTTACCTCAGAATAAATCATCAAGTGTTCCTCAGTCAAAATTATCTTCAACATTTCAAGAACATAGTTCTTCTAAAAATACATCCTCAAAATTTTCAAAGAAAAAGCAAAAGAAAGTCCAGGAAGAATCTGCTGTAGAAAGTAATTTTAAGTCTGCCAAAAAAACTAAAGTTTCAGTTAACAAGGTTTGTGACATTTAGAAATTTTTTTAAAATTCTTTATTAGTGCTACATTATGACATAAAATATTGTTTTCCTGCCAAATATTCTGAAATATTTCATTGTTCTTTTCCAGAATAATGTGCAAGAACCATCAAGAGAAGGTAAGATGAGATTCATAAATAATTTATTTTTTAATAAGGCACGTGAGTTAGTTTCATACTTATGAAATGCAAGTTGTTAAATTTCTTTCTTTTATGATCTAACATTTTTCATATTCTTTTTGGCTTTTCAGAAGAGCATGCTAAAGTTCCGAGTATAACTTTAGTCCATGAATCAAATGCAAACATTTCAAATGATTCAAATACATCATCTGGCTTTTCAAGTAAGTGAAGTATTCAGTAGTTTATTAGCAAAATTTTTTATTTGTTTGGCTATTAAAATCTAATGCTCCTTCTATTCCACTTTTTTCTTTTGACTTTCTCCTTGCTTTTGATTCCCTTTTAAATTTTGGTACATATGATTTATTAACACTTTCACTGTCATATTTTGTTTATTAATTATACTACTAAAAGAATAATTAAGAGTACTCTCTTCTATACTCTAATTTAATTTAGCAGGTCGATTAACACACTGTTTTGAAGCAAAACTAATGCTATTTTGGGAAGAACCTTGTAATTTTGAACCATGGTTAAAAGACAAAGACAGCATCCCATTTCCAAATTTCCATGCCTTACCTGTTGGAGGATGTTTGGTCTTCTACATTAGATTTTATGTGCACCAGGTTCACATATGCAGCAGATCTTTAGTGCAATTATGTTTTGAACTTGGATCCTCTGATCCTGAAACCAAGACCACCGTAACCCCATTCTATAAAACATTAGAACAGTGTGTTCAATAGACTAGATGATAATGTTTTCATTTGGAAATTATGTATTATTATGTTCAGCATAATCTTATATGATAATTGCAATATATATGAAATAGTCATACAAAAATCCTCACTTATCTTTATAAATATGTTCGAATATGAAACTTTAGTGAAAATAAATTTAATCCATTACTTCCTTTTTAATTTCATTCTCCAACTAAATAAAAATCTTTTCAGGTTCATCTCTGTCAAAGAAAACATGCAATAATCAAGATTACAATAATGAAAGCAGTTCTGCTAGCAGTGTTAGTAAAGATGATAACAGTTCACAAGATCAAGATTATGATAAGGTATTTAGTTTTATATTTCTTTGTTTATTATAAGTATATTGATTATTGCAATTTTTTACACAAAATCATCAATCGTAGCTCTTTGAATATAATTTTATGGGTATTGGTAATTTTTTTCCTATTTTGGAAATTGCCAGGATATTAAAATAATATGGGGCAAACTTAATCATTTTCATTTTAAAGTTCTTGTGAAATTGGTATATTGAAAACTGACTAATAATTTAGAGTATTATTTAAGAACTCTCTACGTTTGCAATATTTACAAGCTCATTGTTTTAAAATTTTTAGAAAATAGAATGGAATCCATATTATTTGAAATATGCTCATTTCCTTAGTTTTATTCAGTTTTTCAGATATAACATTATTTTTCTTTGTTTGACTTTAGAATGACAAAACAAAAACTCCAATTTTTGATGAGCAGGCCTGGTTTGTTCGACGAAGTGAGCGGATCTTCCTTAGTGATGCACGTTCAGTTGCAACAACCACACCTGATAAAAGTACGAAGAAAAATTCTAGTTCTTGTCAGAAGGTACATTCAGAAGTGTCTCATAAAGAAAAGAAAGAGGTGATTTTTCCCCCATCATATTTTTGCATTGAAGAAATGGAAATTTCTTATTATACATGATGTTATAGAATTAAATTTGTTAATTGAACCAGTTTCATTGAAAATATTTTGGATATCCAGAGAGTAAGCTTTGTTCACCAAGTAAAAGAATATAAAATGTAGTGAAACAAATCGCTTTAGTATCAACTAAGTACATGTCTTGGACTAGATTTAAAAATAATTGCCATCTGTGTTGAGATACTAGATGCAAAGAGGCATCTTATTTTGTATTGTGTCCTGTCGGAGAACAATACTGCCTGTGGTGATAACTATGTGCTAATGACTTGTTTCACAGCATTATGATCTTGGAACCTCTTGCCAGAAAAAAAAATCCTTAAAATTAGAAAAATATATGAAATTCAGAGGGGACAAGGTAAAGAGGGTGAGGGAATATTTCTCAACAAATGTGAATGAATCTTTTTGTTACAGTCACTGTATAGAGATATATGGTGAGCGTATTGATTTTAAACATTGTCCCAACTCACTACAGAACGTCTGCATTGGTGTCTTCCCTCACAATGATGTGTCTTATAGATGGTTCAAACTAATCAGCTTGCATGCACATTCTTGTGATTGCAGAGCAGCTGCAGCATAAATTGCTAATGGAACTTACTTCCTATATAACTATTTTTGAATTATTTCTCAATAGTAATTTGTATCTAATTATTGTGAAACTTATTTAGCACAACATTAGATTCTTTGTTATATTTAATTTTGAGTGTAATTTCTGAAAATAGAAGTTCTGTTATTATTTGCACAAACATGAAAAGGAACTCCTTTTCTAATTTTTTAACAGTACTGTCATTTTAATTCTATAATATGCATTGAGTTTTTGTGTAGTTAGCATAGTTTACTTCAAAGCAACTTTCACCTGGTTGGTTAAATTCTGTCAGATTTGTATCTCAGTTAATCTAAATTTGTTATTTTTTAAATATACTTATTTATAAAATTATTCGTATTGTTAGAGTTATCTGCAGCAAAGCTTGTTGAAAATCGCGGAAGCCATTATTTTTTATATTTGTGTTAATTTAAGATCTGTTCTGCTGTAATGCTTTAACAAAATTTAATATCTATTAGGTTGTCAGCTTATAATTTATTACGATTTTTTCATGTATAAATATTTATTTTCCTTGCAGACTGTAAAGTCTATAAAAATTTCAAAAGCTTCTGATGAATCTGAAAATAAAAAAGTTAAAGGCAAAACTCACAGAAAACCAGTAAGTTGAAATGCTTTTTATCAGCTTAAATTACATGAATGCATTCGAAAGAATGCTGTTTATAGTGATTATAATTTGTGCACTTCAGGTTAGGAAAACATTTCAAATCATGTGGAGTATTCAAAAGCTATGTTTTATTATATTGAATTTAGATTTACCTTATTTAGTTATAAATCCCAAGCATTTTTATCTGCAATAAATTAATTAGTATTAACAAATTTTTCATGGAAGTTTTGACTCGCAGCAAATTTTGTGTTTTTGAATTTTACTATAATATTCTCAAATCTGTGCAGTGTTAAATTTTTAATTTTCATTAAACATTTCTGTTAGAATGATTATCTTTTAGAAAGATGTATTGAATTTAGGAAGTAATATGATACCTAAAATCATTAAAAGATAAGTAATGGCATCTTTAAAGTACCATTATATATAGTGGCACTTTTTTTTTCTTGTTGTTATGCCTATAACACAGACTCCTTTGCTTTCATCTTATTATTTCTTTTACTACATTTTGTTATTATCATTATTAGAACTTTATTTCTTATAAAAGTTTACATCATGATGGAACTTTTGGATTTGCAACATGAGCTAATGGTAGTGACATTTGGTTTGAAAGTCATGTTTTTTTTTTTTTTTTGTGTGATACAGATTTTAACTTTTTATCTATCTTTAACTCTTTTTAATTGTAATTTCATTACTTACATAGAATAAATAACTTTGATACAGATTTATCACTTCAAACAGGCTTGGTTTTATTTATTGCACAAGGCTGTTAATGGGCTTGCAGTAGATAAAGTGCTGATCTTTGTTGATGAACTCTGCAAAAAAAGAGAAAAAAAAAATCCTCCTATCTTATAAATTTTCTCATGATTTGAATCTCCATTCAATTCTGTAGAAGTAACAGAGCATCGCCTTTTTTATGAAAAAAAATCATTTTATTTATCTTCCTATTAGTGTGCTTCTAAGTTTTTATACTTTTCCAAACTATTTTCTTTAATTATTAGTTTATTTTATTTAATTTGATTTCAGTATGCATAATCTTTGTTTATTGCAAAAATATCCATATTTTTAAAATTTTAATTTTATGAAGATTTAAATATTTTTACACTGTTTCTTTCTTTTTTAGAAACTGAAATTGTCAAAGAAATATTTAAGTGATTGTGATTCTGATAGTAGCAGTAATGAAATGTCAGCTTCGGATAGTGAACATAGTGATGGTGCCTCGAGCACAAGTGAAAATTTGCCTCTAAGCACATTTGTCGAGCAGTCCACTCAGAAAGGTATTTTTTTTTACGTCTTCATTTCTGATGTATGTCTTGTTATTGTTTACTGTATTAATTTTGATGGGAATAACAGATGTCTTTATATTTACAATTACTCAAATATACTAAAATAAAATTGCTTTTTTTTTCAAAAATATTATTATCCATTTAACTTTAGTTGTGTGATTTGCGTTTTTCTTCCACATTAAAAAAAGTTCCAAGCCAAGTTTATTGAAATTTGCTTTAGAGTTGCCGTGCATCTTATGACATATACAGTGGAACCTCACTTAAGGAACACCTCTCTTAACAAGTAATTTGCATAACAAGCAAAAGAAATTGTAAAAAAAAATGACTCACTTAATGAGGGACGTTTTACATAATGAGTAACAATCTTACTTTCAGAGAGTTTTTGAAATATAACTTGCACATCGTTGCCTGCCTTGAGCTGATCGAAAATGCATGGGAAGGGGTTACCAAGAGAACCCTCATTTCTACTTGGAAGAAACTTTGACAGAAGAGCATTGTCAAATGCAACTTATAGGAGTTTGAGACCCCAATGAGATTGGGTCTTTGGCTAAGAACATGGGACTAGAGGTGGATAAGAAGGATATCATTGAGCTTGCAGAAAAGCACACCTAAGAGCTGGCCACCGAACTTATGAAATTGCATTTTGTTTCACAGCAACAGGTTGTGGAGGAGAGTTTGTTACAGTAGGAGGAGGTAACAGCAAAGCATCAATCTTCTGGCACAATAAGAGAAATGCCAAAAGCATGGGAAACTGTTGCATCATACATTGAGAAGCATTACCTTTTAAAGCAATGGCTAAGGCTATGTGCACTACAAATTTATTTAATGATAAGGCTGTGCCGCATTTTCGGCAAATTTTGAAGCATCGGCAAAAACAAATTCTTTCAGACAGCTTGTTAGTAAAAAAAAGAAATAAATATGTATCATAAAAAAATAACTAATTGTTTCGATTTTTTTCTGCAAATTTATTTCGCATTCCAGGTAGGTTCATTCCACGATAGAAGAAAAGATGACGATTCACTCTCCTTAACTATGTTACTATAATACTATATAATTTTCTTTGAATAAACGTCATACCTAAAATTTTTTGAGTATTTTTTTCAGCATGGAATGCATTATCGTATTATACATTAATTTATATGGAAAAAATAGTTTTGCATTACAAGTGAGATTCTGAAACAAATTATGCTCATTAAGCAAGGTTCTACTGTATATGTTTAACAACATGTGATTTCAAAAATAGAATTGTGCATGTCTATATGTTTCCTAATTGGAAGTTAGGTCACCATATTTGAATGTTTTGTTCTTTTTCAAGTTTATTTTAGCAATTTATTTTGCAATGTAATGTGTATGAACGCTGAGAAATGGGGAAATAAATGAGGCACTGTAAACTGATTTAAATAATCTTGACCTATATTGCCATATGGCAAAAGATATTTTGGAAATAAAGGTCAACTCCCTTCAGCAATATTTTGTGATTTGGCCTTGGTGTGAAAAACATAATGTACCACCTGTATATTTGATTAGGATTAATATTCAATATGAGACTTTAATGAACTTAGTATGCTTCCATTAATTTCAAAATAAATAAATAATATATTCCTCGATTTTCTTTTGGAAAATTGGTGCACTGAATTTTGGATTATAAAAATGGCTAATCAGACTACTGAATTGGGATGGAGAAAATATTTTTTAAACCAAAAAATTGCTTCAGTTTTTGATTATTTTTATAACATTTTCATGACCAGATAAAACATATTGTTATTGTAATTTGTCTATTAGTTATCAAATTTATGCTTTGTATCGGTAGTAAAATGTATCCTTGAAAGATTCTTTTCTTTTGTTTAATAATTTTTGTCTTAACAGCTGTTTCAGAACGACAAAAGCGACTCTCAGTGGATAGTGCTTGTAGTGATATCAGCTCAGGTCAAAGTGAAGACATTCCGTTAAGTGTATTGATTGGTCAGAAGAATGAAACTTGCCCAGAACTGAAATCTTGCATTTTGAAACCTAATGAGTTGCAGAAAGATGCTCGACTGTTGGTTTTAGATGAAGGTCTTTTCTATGCTGGACATGTCACGAAGAGTGATGATTCTGATGTGTAAGTTGCTTTTTTTGCCTTTTGCCAATGAATTACTGAAGCAATTAGGACAAAAGTCAATTCTGTTAGTTTGTTTTAATATAATGTTCTTTTATTGTTACACATTGTAAAATTGTGTAACTGTTAAATTTAGATTCTGTTCTAAGTTTATAAATGTACTTTATAATGTTTCTGCATGAACTACTCTTACATATTTATTTAATTATTTTGAATTTCTGTAGTAAGAGAATAAGCTTGTAATGGTAAATTAAATTGAAAAATAAAAAAAGAGAGAGGTCACTTTTAGATAGATTAGTGGTTTTTAATGTGAAACTTTTCTGAAAAAATTTTCTTAACAACCATGAAATGAGAAAATAACCTAATGGATAATTCTTAAGCTGGTTTTGAGCTGATGTACAGTAAAATTAAAAACCAGTTTTTTAGAATATTAAATATCTTTATGATATTTGAAGATGAATATTAAGAGTCAAGCAGTAATGACATGAATCTTATTTTAAAAATATTTTAGCAATGATAAGTTTTACTATGCTGAGTTGACAAAAGTGGATCACATATTGTATTCTTACATATTTTAAGAATGTGCTATATGTTCTTGCATCATCAATGTTAGTGTGCTTCTGTTATTATAACTTGCTTTAAACTACCCTCAGAGTCAAATAATCATGAATGAAGCAACTTGGAATAAAATGCATATCTTGGAGTAGTTGTCAATGTGTTTAATCTTATTTTAACCTCCGAACTTGTTTTTTAACATTTAGGTATGGTATTCTTATTGATGGTGATAGAGCAGCAAGACCTCATATGTTTTCAAAAGAAGAAATACTTAATGCAGCTGTAAGTTATCATTGAACTTTCCTTTTCATATCATGTACTTAATAAAAATTGCTAATTTCGACTTTCCAATTTTGATGAATCTAATTATTTGAAGAAGGATTTTACAGTCTACTGTAAGTAACTTATAGAATACTTTCATTCAAACAATCATGCTTTCGTTTAAAAGGTTTCTACTTTTTTTCCTACCTAGTCTTATGTATAACAGTCCAAAATTTACAATATATTCACCCAAATGAATTTGAACAGTCTTAATCTGCCAGAAAAAATAAATCATTGAAGAAAGTTTTCAGTTCTGTCACTGTCTTATTTTATTTATAAAACATTTTCCCATTTACAGGTTCTTGAAGTAAAGCCCACCCACAAACAGCAGTTACCTGAGGGATCCAGAATTTGTGCTTTCTGGAGTCAACAGTACCGATGTTTGTATCCTGGTACAGTCACCAAATGTGAGTTTCAAGTCTAATGCTATACAAAGTAGTACTGTTATTACTGTTTCTTTTGTGAAATATTTCATGTATGTGGATTTCTTTTTCTTTTTTTTTAGCATCTAGTCCTATGCCAGACCCTTCAATGTTATATGTGGAATTTGATGATGGAGATTCGGGTCGTATTCCTTTAAATGACATTAGAATGCTTCCACCAGATTTCCCAATTGTCTGTAAGTTACATTCATGTTTGCATTTATTTTCAAAATTATGTAGCATTCATATGTGTAGCTTTCAGTTTTGTACATCAACTGCAATAGTCCAAGACAAAAAAAAAAAAACTTGCAAATTCTATTTATCTTAGTGTGGTAGTTTGAAAGCTTTTTCAATTTGTTATCCCTTTTCTGACCAAAACAAAAAAAAAAAGCTACCATCACATTTTTAGTAGAAAATATTTTCTGTCATCTTGTAAAAAAATGGAATATTGATTAATGGCCTATGAAAATAATTTGAATTTAATGGGTTTACATGGTAAAATGCATTGAAATATTTTTAATGGAGATGAGTTTTTTTTATAATTTTTGTTTTTATGCTTGGAAAAGTCTGTCAAAAATAAAAGATTTCAGAGTTTTCATGACCTCATGTCAGGCTTCAGCTTTAAGTTAACTACCGGTTTAGTTGAATTTTTATTATTGTCCAACAAGTATATCTGCCATCCGAAGAAATTAATTCTTAAAAAAATTGTGAATTACTTTTTATCTGGAGAAAATATCTGTAGTGATTTCAGCATAATTATGAATATAATTATAAAGGCTTGATGATTAATTCTGTTTAAAAGATGTACGCTAAGAAGTATAGAAATAAAATTAAACTTTATTTCATTTGCTGGCTTGCTTATATGTTTTTCTACTTGTTTTAGCTATGGAACCAAATCCTTTTATGATTTTGGGCAAACGAAGATCCCGTGCCCAGAGTCAAAATAGTTGTGGCACTAATGATGGAAAGAATGGGAATGAATCAAGCAATCAGATGAGTGAAAAAGATAAAAGTGATTCCAAAAAACAGAGGAATAGTGACAAGTCAATCAAAAAATGTTAGTGTTCTTCATCTATTCCTTTGAGTTTTTCCAAATTATCGACTAGTTTTTGATATTTCCTCAAATTGTCACTAAAATAATAATAATTGTTCTCTTTGCTTTTGCTTAAAAGTATAATTGTGCTTTACCACACTGAAGCAAAATTTCCCATTCTTTTGGTCTCTTTATTTTTCAGCTTTTGTCTTATCTATTTCAAATCTACTGACTCATTGAACTGAATCTGTTAGCTCAAATCTATTATTTCAGAACTCTGCATTTTAATTTATTTTATGAATTTTTACCTGTTACTTACAATTTACGTTCATATCATTTGTACCACATCTAAATTAGTCTTTTTATAAATATTAATTTCACATTAGTATAAATAAATACTTTTTCATTCACACTGTTTTTGTCCCCTTGTTAGATTTGAAATGCAAGCAGATATTTTGCAAATGAACGCGAGTCATCTAATTGATAGTTCTGCTATTATTGAAAATTTTTAGGAAACTAGTCTTCCTCCCATATTTTGAACAGTTAGTTAATGAAAATTTGTCATGAAATCAGTGAATTACTATTTGTATTTTTTAATATTATAGTTTGGTATTATCCTTTCTGTTCTATGATTTTGATTATATTCCTTCTAAATTTGAAACTGTTGTGGAACTGTGCATTTCTTTTTTAAGTGTTGCAACACTTGAATTAGAAATTTACAATTAGGTATTTTATTCTTATTGCCATCTAAAATTCAAAAAAATGGAACTTTCTTAAGTTTTTTTAGCCAAAATTTAACAATTATTACCCAATAAGTCCTTTAAAACCATATAAAACAAAGTCTGAATGCTTCTCTAAGCCTGGGGTTTATCTTGTTCTTTAAAAGTAGTTCATTTTCTTTGATGCTTTTCTAAAATATTTCTTTATGACTTTTACAAATATGAAATTTATGAAAATAATTCTAAAACAAAAATATTAAATTACTATTTTATCCAATGATATTGAAATTAATGTAATGGTTGAAATAGATGAAATTTACATTTTTGTTTTCTCTTGCAGCTTATCCTGAAGGCAAGAGTAAAGAGAGCTTAAAGCGGAAAAGATCTCCGTCTGCCTCAAATCGCTCACGCAGCTCATCCAAATCATCAAGCACCAGTCGTGCAGAAGCCAAGAACCAAAATCTCACTATTTCAGAGGACCATAAAAAGATAAAGTCTGAAGAAAAGACTAAAACTATTAGCTCAAAATCTAAAGACAGTGACTGTAAAACTGAAAATTCTTCTGTTGAACCTAAGCCAAAGAAACACAAAAAACACAAAGACAAAGAGGATCACCACAAGCACCATCATCATCACCATCATAAACATCATCACCACAAAAAGCATAAGGCAGAGAAACATGAGCGTCGCACCTCTAATGATACTGTGATATCTTCAAGCACTTCGAGCACTGGTGATGACTCGCCTGCCTGTCTCTCATCTTCATCAGTTAGGTTGCCTAATCCCGAACAGGACATGTTTATTTTGGAAAACTCCAAGACTGATTTGACTTTTAAAATTAAAAAGTCTCCCTCACCCCACACCAATCCTGAAGATGCAGCTGCTGCTGCTGAAAAGAAAGAGAAGAGGGCAGCAGTAGTGGAGTCATCCGATTCCAGTAGTTCTGATGAAGATGTTGTTGAACCGGCCAAAAAGAAAACAAAGAAATCAAAAGTGAGTTTTAGTGTAACAACAATTTTCTTTTTCAGTTTTGATTGAAATTTATACATTGAATGCATGCTTGAATATAATGTAAAGTTATTACAAACGAATTACTCAACTTTGAAAGGTTATGTTTACAAAAAAAAAATCAACCATGAACCAATCACTTCAAAAATAAGTTCATGAAGATATACATTGGAGCTTGGCTAATTCAAACTTTTTAATCCAAATTTTTCTCTTGTCTCTTGCATTTCCTGTATAATGTGATGTCAACGTAACCAAGTTTTCTTCAATTTGAATTTTTATTTTGGTTCTGTCAGTTTCAAATTTTCCAAGTTCCACTGTAATTATATAATTGTTTAATGTAATCACAGTGAGAAGCATGAATGATATCAGCACAGTATCCAAATTCATCCCACACTCTTTGCAGTGTGTCCAGAGTTACTGTTTAGATGGTAGCAGTTATTTTCATTTAGAATTTTATCAGTGTTAATCAACAGTTTTGTTAAAGAAAACACAATATCTTTTACATGCCTTAATTCAAAAAAGTTACTGGGTTAGGGTATGGCTTCATGGGGTTTGACAATGAAGAGCCTGGCCACAATCTGCTCTGTGCCCAATCCATCGTTGTTACAATTTTTCATTGAAAGCGGATATAAGTGCCTATCAACATCTCTCACCAAACAAAGAAAATTTCAGAACATCCTGCTTGCATTGATTTGTACAATGGTGCTTTAACTCTATGAGCCCTAATGCGCCTCAAACCGCCTCATTCGACAGAGACCGGGCTCAGGCGGTTTCGGACGCCTGGGTGAATTTTACGGGAGAAAAGATGTTCCTTTCTTTGTGCACAATTGATCGCCCAAACTTGGGTGTATTCCTCCTGGAATTTCTGTAAAGAAAGGAAGGATTTCATTCTGTTTCAGTGAACGAAAATTTACTTCAGTTTTTGAGGTACTGGAATTCTCACTCTAGCCGGGTTCAGAGAGTTAAGTGGTTTCATTCTGGAGATATATATTGCCTTTTAAACTTAAACTACTGTATTCATGCTGAATAATTTGAGCAGAGTAACACAAATTCAAGTTAAGAAGAAATTATTAATTGTTGAACTAAGGAAAATTATTTGTCAAAGGTTTAAAACAGAGCATTTAATAATCTTGATATTATTTCTACAGTAATCACTCAAATGTTTTTATAAACTTCAATTACAAACACATGCTGTTTCTTGTAAACTAGAAGATGTGTGCCTTTTTAGACAGACTGTTAACAAAAACCAAAGTATTCTAAATTAATAGCATGAAAAACAGAACTCGTGAATCAATTGACTCTAACTTTCATTTTGTTAATAACTTTACTTTTAAAAATTACTTTCATTTTGTCCAAGTAAAAATAACGCAAAATTAACACTTTGTCATATATTCAAAAGATAATTCATTCAAAAAGAATTTATAACATTTTAGGTAACAACTTTCCTTTTAAATATTCAATTCAGAAATCAAGTACTTAAAAGGGAAAAAAATATCGGATGCATGTAAATAGTTAAACACTCTAAATATAAACATGTAATTTCATGACAATTCCAATGAATTATGTTTTGTTTACCAGCACTCAAATCAAAACTAATTATGAAAGCTGGATTTAAAGCAATTAGTAAAAAACTTTAAACATACATATCCTTTGTTGAATTAAAGCTGTTCTGCTGATTATAGAAAACAACATTGAACACTAAGAAAAGAAATGAAATTGCTGAACTCGGCTCATTGACCTTTACTACAATCCAGCACAAATAAGTAACAGTTGGATGAAGTTTGAAATTTACGATCCCATAACTAATTTTTATCCATACTTAGCTTTATTGCCACTCTGATATATCCTTCAATTTATATATTAGAAAAAGACTGATTGGATTGTTTGACGACAAAACAGAAATTGTGATTTGCGCATCCGATAATGATGCAGTCTAAAGGGATGGGGATATTTATAACTCGGACCCTGCATTACCATCTTCTCTGTCCTTTTATATTATAGTAGTACTCTCGGCTGTGTGTTTATAAACATTTTTATCTTCAAGTTTATTTTCATATGGTTCACTGTATGCAGGTTTGAAAACTAGTTCAGTCACTTGGCATTACTGGTTTTCCTGTTTAAATTTTGTATTAATTAATACATCCTCTGTTATATTAATATATCCCTACATTTTCATAACTAGTAATTTTGTCAGTTACAGGGCAATCAGAATAAACCTGCAAAAAGGAAGGAACGTGTGCCATCAGTGGAAAAGAGCAAAATTGCAGGTATTGTTAATCAGTTATGATTAATACTTTACTTTGCTTGTACAAGATCATTAATTTATGCAATTAATGCTTTTCAATTACAGTAATTTAAGCAAGGGATATATTTCATTCATTCCTGGCAATCATCATTACTTAAATCCAAGTCTCATCTCATATTTATCCCAAGAACTCACAATGTCTTCTGTTGCTTTTCCATCATTCTACTTCTTTTTACATTATTCTGCTTCTTTTAACTTCATCATAATCATCATTAAATGAGTTTGTTTTCTCATATATTCATCTTCTGTTATTTCTTCTCAGTTAAATATATATATTTCTTCTCATCTGGCATATTTGCACTATATCTTAACCCATTCTGTGACTATATTATAAGCAAGATTATCTCCTTTCTTAGTTTTCTATGTCAAATGGATTTTCTCTATACATTAGTTCATACTCCTTTGTATAGGACAAGAAGAACTAGATGGTGCTGTTCTCTTAATTTGGTCACAGAAAGGGTTAAAATTCTTTTCATCCAATTTCATGTATCTGCATTAAATACTGAGATGTTATGTAATAGTTTCAATTAAAGCAGTACTATATTTGTTACTGTCTTTTTTATTGCCTACTAAAATACAATGGTACAAATACTGAGAATTTTTTTTTTCTGTTTGTTGATCTGGCTTATATTTCCATACACTGAAGGTAATTTGTGAGAGTTTGTGTGTTTATGTGTCCTTAGGCTTCTTTCTCTCTTTTGGTTAAATTTGTGGCAACTTTTCTTTTCTCTCACAAGTTACAATCCTGTGCATGTTTTTTTTAATTTAAAACTTCTAGCATCTAATTAGTATTTTCTCTCAATAAAGTTTATTGATACTTAAGACTTGTTGATTGGTCATCAAAATAAGTTAGAAAGATAAGGATTTTAGATTCATACTAGTAATATGTTTTAATTCTAAATAATTTTATCCAGCCTTTTTGCCAGTGCGTCAACTGTGGAGATGGTCGGGGAAAAGCTTTCGGCGGCCCGGGGCTAAAGGAAAAGCTAAAAAAGAATTTTATAGGGCAATACAGCGTGGCAAAGAGACAATACGGGTAACTTAAAATTTTATTTTTCTTTAATGCTAGAGACTTACGAATTCATCAGGTAATCTTTTAAGAGATACCAATTATACTTGGCTTTGATATTATGTTTAATTATTTGTATATTGGTAACAATAAGGCTTGAAACAATCTTTTTTATCCTTAAATTTTATGCATATATCAACAGATAAAGAAGCATTATGTTCTTGTGCTATTAATTGTTGGTTTCACTTTTTTCCAAGAGTAAAGTATTTGCACACTAGCTATTTAAAATAAAGAAATTCATCTGATTTGATTTCTTCTCCCCTTTTATTGTACAAGTTGGAAGTTGGAATTCATTTAATGAAAAATTAGTAAAAAGAGTTAAATAAAAATACTGAAATGATATCTTCTAAAATCTCACTTGTTTTACTTGCATGTATCCTGAAAAACATAAATATAAAAAATTATTTGTGCATGCTAAATGTAAACTCTCATTGTATTCTAAGAAAGAATTTGGAAAAGACTTATTTATGTTCTTATTTAATCACTGAGTAGATAATGGAGGTCAATAATTTTCTAATACAGATTGTTTCAGCCTTTTTATAGCAATTGCACAAATTTAATTTTTATTATCCAAAATCTTAAAAATTATCTTTAGTTGTATATTTATTCTGTAAAGGTACACAAAGTATTTTTGTAACATTAATACAAGTCTCATATGCTTTTTAAAAAAACTTTATTACTATTGTTAATGTAATTGCACTATTTTTATTGTAAATGCACAAGATTTGTATGTTTGCTTATCAGTATTTTGTGTTTTTTCTAAAGAAGGTTAAAGATGGAACAGATTTTTGAATTTGGTCTTTAGAAAATCACTTGAAAAATTGTTGAGCTATCTTCTTTTATAAGATATAATTTAGTCTTAAGCTGTGGCGGTTTTTCGCACAGGCGCTAGAGGCCCTCACCTTGTGTCTCGAAACCCTGAGAGGGCCACAAATCGAATTTGACGTACATCGCTGTTCTAAGCCAACTGCGAATTTATGACATTGGTTACAGATGGGGCCTCAAAATAGTTTTGCGCCTGTGGTCATAATGTGTGGTCCTGCCTCATAATGTCAAATCCGCCACTGGTCTTGAGAAGCATAGCATTATAGCACATATATAATCTATTTTCTAGGCATTTGTTTTTATTTATCATTGACTATTAAATTTTTAGCCAATATTTCTGCCTTACATTATTTGATATTCTTAACTTGATGCAAAAACAGGTGGGTGATTGTGCAGTTTTCCTATCAACTGGAAGACCTCACCTACCATATATTGGAAGGATAGAAACCATGTGGGAATCATGGGGTGGAAAAATGGATGTGAAAGTGAAATGGTTCTACCATCCGGAAGAAACTAAAAGTGGCAAGAAATTGAGTCATCTAAAGGTAACATTTCTTATAAAAAGTTTATTTACTTAAGTTCAAAACTTACAGATATGTTAAAACATTGATGACAGTATACTGTGAAAGACATGGATATGATTTTCACTTATTTTTAAGTCATTTAATAAAATAAAACAATTGAAAAATACTGTGTTTTGTATAAATATTAATTGGTACATATAATTATATTCTAGGAATGTTTTTGGTGTAGTGTGCTTGGAAAAATGGATGTAGAAACAATTTCCTTGTGGAAAGATAATGATAAAAGTTTCTATTGAAGCATATATAGGGGAAAGTGGGGTAAAACCGGGTTCCTAAGGTTCGAAGGCCTGTTGGAGTTAAACTATTCAACATAGAGCATGCCAAATTTTACTAAAATATTCACTATTTACCAGAGAACAATATATCTTTCAGGAAAAGTTATAGTTTTACTACTTTTTTTACTAATGATTTTTTCCTAGAAAAAGTCAAACCACCCGGTTTTACCCCATTTGGGGTAAAACGGGGTACACATGTTAACTCTATGGGAATTTAGGTAAAACTAGATTTTCGGTGAAAAAGTAGGATAAATTTTTATTTTATGTGACGATTTAATAATAAAACAATTTTTTAAGATCTAATATTAGTTATAATAGTTGACAAATTTAACAATAATTACGATAGTTAACAATTTAAGAATAAAGACAAATTTTTTAGATTTAACAGTAGTTACCATAGTTGATAATTTAAGAATAAAGGCGATCAATTTAAAAGTATTTCCAAAATTCGTATCTAAATTAGTGATAAAAACTGTAGGAATGAAGCAGGGAACCTAGTCACTAGCACATTGAAACACTGCTAGTTTGGAAATTACAATAGAACAGAATAGCGACAAAATGAAATGTAAGAATCTAACAAATGTTGTATAAACAAGAAATTGGAAAAACATAATAGACATACTGGATTATCCTACTATTTTAATTATCCAAAGGAAAAGAAGAAAAATAATCCAAAAGCAAAAGAAAAATGTATTCTACATAATTCTTTCTTCTTTAAAATTCAAGCTAACTGAGAGACAAACTCGGTCAAAATGACGATGTGTTAAATAAAACCAAATGATAGCAAACACTTCGATCAAAAGATTTTAAATGTTTATGCATTTTAAGTTTTATATGAGAAGAAATGATTAAAAATCATTTCTTTGCAAGCGAGGAAATAATGCAATAAATAAATTTCAATTCTTTTTAAAATTTTGACTAAAATAATTCTTTGTATTATTTGAAATTATCACTAAAAAGAAATTATTGGAAATCGGAATAAATTGGAAATGCTTTCCATCTGATCATTTGACTCAAAGGTCAAAGAGGAATGGCCCTCACAAACTACCAACTATCTCACAATCAAAGAAAATCCTCTTCGGTCGGGTATCCGTCATTTCCCCTAGTACCCGGTTTTACCCTGAGTGCAGAGATTATGAAAAACGAAACAGAACCATGTAATTGCTTCACTAAATCTTTATTGTTTGATAGGATATAAATCCTTAATAGACATATAATAATCCAGACTAAATGTAGTTTCTATAATTGCATTAATTAATAAGTGAGGATAGTTTAAAAAGGAGCGAGTGTTGGAGAGTTGACGTCATAAAATAAATAAACCTTCACAGACGAAGTGAATTCAACAACAAAATGGCAACTATGACCATTCTTTTTTATTCACTAGTAGAATATAATTCAGCATTTATCCACCAGAAAGGAGAATTAATAACACCAAAATCAAGGTACCCGGCTTTACCCTACTTCCCGGTTTTACCCCACTATCCCCTATATAAATTATAAATCTTGTTATCACATCTTATTACAGAATCCAAAATATTTATTTAACTTATATCCCAAACTCTTTTTTCTTCACAAATTACTGCATGAATATCAAAACACATTAATTAGTATATCTTGTCACAAAATGTTGCAGTCGAGTGACAAAAAATGCCATCAATAGTCAGACATGATCGGCTTAATGTTGCATGTGTATCTAAACATTTAGAAACTGCTATTGTGTCCCAAAGTCAAGCACTATACTGCTTGCAAAAATTGGGCATTTTTATCTTGGGGCCCCCTGCAACTAACTACTTCTTTATTTAATGGTCCAATTTTGGGGAAAAGAAATTTAAGCAGTGCAAATTCTTTATGAACATGGGTCAATCCAGACAAAAATTAAGGCCGTTTTGTGGCCCCTTCACAAAATTCAAATTTGCTTAAAATATAGAAATATGACTGTTAAAATTGAAGGTGATGATAAAAAAAAATTTTCACAAAAATATTTTTATTTTACACAAAAATATTTTTATTTTTCAAAAAATTGAGCCCCTAAAAATAACCTGGATCGACCCCTGATGTATAAAATGTCCATGCCTTATTCCAAGCTTTACTCTTTTAGGGTAAGCTGTATTGATGTGGGGAAACAAAAAAAAAAGTACTCATTTATTGTTTCAATTTCTGTTTATTTCAACTTTTGTCATTCTTTCTAATCATGTTGATAGAAACTGCATAATCATAACTCCCCATAATTTGCATATGTTGGGTTAGTTTTACTAAAGATATGAATAATATTTATAAGAAATGAATTCATAATAATTAGATTTTGATTCAGAATAAACTGGAATAGCTAAGCTTTAGCTGATTGGGTACTAACCACTTAGCTTTCTTCACTTATAACTAGACCTACTGACCATGACTAGATCATGAGGACAATAACAATGAAAAGAAAGAGTGACTCACAGTCTTCCAGCTTTCTTTCTTTTTGTTATTGAATTGGCTTGATATTTCACATGATTTATCCCTAACGATTTGCATGACTGCATGATTGATTTAAGTACACCTGTGTTACGGAGTGTGAGAAGGGGACGTGGTCATTTCTAACCAAAACTCAAAAGACGTGGCAATGGACTGTAACTGGTTTTTATTGCTAAACATAAATCTCTGTGACCAACGCAAACTCAATGGCTCAAACGAGCCTCACACGACGTGCGCCGATCACAGTCAAATTCACACTGATAAAGATACTGAAAACACAAGATACAGACACAGAAAAGACCGCTAGAGGGCGTAACAACTATTATGAGAAGTTAGGCCGGGTAAGGCCGTAACAACCTGAATGTCATGTAAATGTACAGGTTATATGGCTACTCGCACTTCACAACAAAGAATTGATTTTGGACAAAGACAGGCCCCTTCTCAAACTCACTGTGTTATTTGTGCATAATTGGTCTTTCGCAGAATTAATGTCACTAGAAAAAAGATGTTTGTTTCACAGTCTGTGTAGTGTGCCATCTGTTGGCTGTTTGTCAGATCTCCAACATTCAATTTTTTTTCTCTCTCTTTCTTTCCTAGGGTGCACTGTTCCAGTCCCCACATTTTGATGAGAATGATGTGCAAACCATATCACATAAATGTGAAGTGTTATCCTGGGGAGAATATCAAGAAAAGAAACATCCAGAGAATAAGTACAGTGATGACAATGACACTTACTTTCTCGCTGGGACCTACGATCCGATTCTGGGTACTCTCATTCTGGAACCTGGGGTTCCAGGCATCCCTTCTACACAGGATCAGTGAATTTAAAACAGTGATTAAACTTTTAGTTGTTTGTGCTCTGTCTCCTGTTGGCTTCTCTTGTTGTTTTCTTTTTAAGTTTGTTGCTGTGAAACAGTGTCATGTAGCACTCATCTAATTGTGGCACAGTTTCTCAATTCGATGTGTGTTTTTCCGTTGTTTATTATTTGTTATATTTTGCACTCGACAAAAGAAATGTGCAGTTTTTCTCATTGTTATCTATGTGCTAATGTAATAAGGGGCTTCCCTGCATATTTTACCAAAGCTGTTATGTTTGGCTCTTTTTTTATGAATAGTGCATTAGATGTGTTGTTACTTGTAAAAATTTGGTACTTGATATTCAGTGTGACAATGTATGTTTTTGTTGTGTAAGCTTTTTTTTGGGGGGGGTTGCATTTTGAAAAGAAATCAAAGTGTAAACATTTTAGCCGCAAATGCACGTAGCACAAGATTATCAAGCCTCTGTAAAAGCCAGAGTTAAGAATATGATGAAAAATATTTACTGCTTATTCTTATGACATAGCATTCTTCATTGGTTGCAGCACTTCATGCACTGATGTTTGAGTTTGGGGGGCCCCTTCTTATCGTGCTCCTGTACTTTGATGCAACCGATTGCTGGAGTGTCAGCATTCTTTTTGAATTTAAGGATATTTCCCAAGACTGTTGTGTGAAAACAATATGGCTCAAAGAGTTGATAGTTTGGACCATTCAAACTATTGTGTAAATTTGCATCGAGTATTGCGAATATTAGCGAGTAAAGATAATTCCCTGTGACTTTCTAGTAGGGGAAATATTTTGTATTATATTTGCAAAGCATTTTGAAAGGTGACAAATATACTTGGGGTATCTGCCAGTATTGCTCTTCCTTTTTAAAATGTTTTTCAGGACGAAAGTAAAAAAAAAAAGTGATACAAAGAAGTTATTTTTAAATTTTTGTTTTATAGTCCCAGAATATTTGAAACTTGCAATCTCGTGTGATTTTGGTAAAAGGCAGTGCCTTACTTCTATTTTTGTCTTTAAAGCATGAAGAAGAGAAGATTTAAAAAAAACTACCAATCTTGCTACAAGTTTTCAGTGAATAAAAAAAGTAAGGCTAAATATAAGTAACACTCGTCATTAATTAGAATTTCAAAAACACTTTTTAACTATCTCAAGCTTTCATATTTAATGTTTTTAATGTCAAAACTAATCATTTTTGGTCCGTGAAAGTTTAGCTTGTATGAGAGATTGATGTCATGATGCAATTTTAAATGTCATTAAATTTGTCCCTCAATGAATGCTGAAATTAAATACTAGTTTCAGAAAACGGATCAATCTTCTAATTGGAAATAGAACCATATATTTGTCACCTCTTAGTGATGTTCTTTGTTACATCAATGTGTTTCAAGCTTTTATTGTAAATTGTTGCATTTAAATGACTCATTGTAAGTCGGTCAGTAATCAATATTTTCAGCCTTCCATTAACATAGTTTCAACTTAACGAAATGCTGTATTTTTATCCCTGCTCTTTTGAATTTAAACAGCAATAAATTGTGTGCTCCTATAAGTTTTCTATTAAATGCACAGCCTTCCTTTTTATGCTGTGGCTTGTGTGCAGTTGTGAAGAAATGCCTAAACTTCATGCTTGTGTACAACTGTCCTTTTCACTGGAAAATTTCATAGATACTGTGATTATTAACCTAATCTTAGTAACAAAAAAACTATTCTTAATGTAAAAAAAAATCATGCATCTTAATTGATTCTCAAATATCATTTTCATAAGTACAACAGAAAATACCAAATAATTGCCTTACACATGTTTTGACCATTTCGTAGTCGAATATCTATGCACTTGTATAAAGTATAGATGAAATCAAATGCCTTTTATTGAACAATTCACAGAACTGTACCATCAAGATCATTATTCAGCAGCCACCATCTCCCCACTGCATTAGTAAATATCTCATTAGCATTTGTAAAGACCTTTTTAAAAATTCAGATATCTCTCTCTTGGCTTGTGTTCTGTTGATCATTATCATTACTGTACAAACAATTTTTCTAGGTTTAGAGGCCTTTTTTTATTGATAATATTTAAATTGAATAAATCATGTTTCAAATTGTTCACACAATAAACTTTGTACAGACTTTGAAAAAAAAATTTTAATGGATCCATTGCTTCATTTACCTTCCATAGAGCAGTTATTACTGATCTGATGGAAAGTCAATGAATAAGATGTCTTAGTTTTTTGGACGATGATTCTCTAAATATTTGTATGTTGAAGAGAGTATTTCTGATATAGGTACATAAGAACTTGAGTGTGCACTGATGTGCATGTTGGACATTTTCCCAGTTCTTAATTAACATATGAAACCAATGAAAATTGGAACTGGGCAGAATAAACCCTTTGAAACTATCCAGTGATTTCCGATAATCTGTATTTAGGCACAAAAACTTTCCTTTGATGCTTTTTATTATTGTTATTGAGATTCAAATTTTTATAATTTCGCTGCTGTTCTTTTTATAGAATTCTGTGATTGTGTATTTATCTTCTCATTTAAAAATCTACCTAACTGTTGGTTCAAATGCAAACTGTGGTCCAGTAATTTTCAGAAAATTCAATTAAGTAGATGATTTATTTCCTTAAACAGACTTTCTTTCTAGTATATTTTATGAGTCAATTTCAATTTTTTTTCTCTGTAATGAACAAAGATACTCAATTACTATATAATTCACTCTTAAATTGAAAGTTCCTTTTGATGTTGGTTCCTCTAATCAACATATTGATCTGCATTTTCTTAAGTTTATGAAAACTTATAGTGATATTTTACCGAACATGAACTTAATCTAGTCTTGCTTCTGTCCCTTATAACTTTCCATGCAGTACAAGACAGCGGGCAGAACTTTGTAACGAATTCCTACTTTCTTGCATCCTGATTATATATTTATGTGTATTGTGCCTATAATGCAATTTATACATTCATTTGAGGTGTATTATTTCTCAAAACATTTCAGCTATTGTGTTACTGTGTGTAGCAATAATCAACTTTTTTTTTTATTGCATGATAATACAATCAGTTAAAGGTAAAACTGTGCCATTCTTTATTTTTTTTTTTCCTCCTATGTCTTTTCTCCCCCTACTGCCAAATATTGAGACGCTTAAAATTCAATTTACAGTGTAGTGCCATATATATTTGTATTGCTTAAGTGTCTTACTTATCAAGAGAATGTAAACTGATGGTGTCAAAAGAATTTCAACTTTCACAGCTTTACTGGTTTTTAAAGTTTTCATTTGCCTTACTTATCAATCATACATTAGCAATGTAGGTTTTTGTGAAGACAACCATGCTTGTGGGACAAAACTGTTGTTCCCTGTACTAGCAAAAGGATAAAATGTCCTATATATACATACATCTATAAGGGATTCGGGGGTGTCTGTGCCATAAAGTTAATTGACATTCTAGAATCTCTACTTCCACGTAATCTATGCAATAGAAATCATTTTGTATTTTGTAGTGTCACATGCATGCGATAGAAGTACAGCATTTCCTTGAGTTTCCATCTGATCAATTACTTGTAAGTAATTGTTTGAAATTGATTACTGTTGTGTAGTTATAGTAGCTTAAGATCAGTGTTTCATCGTTACATTGACAAATGTTTCCTTTTTACTGTCAGCTTAGTGGCATGTTTCTGTTATATTGTTGTGCGACCTTGTTTTATTTGTGAAGGAATTGTAGTCACACATGTTTAAATTATTATGAATCTATGTTTCAAGAGATATGTAATGTTTTAAATCGGTGGTTCCCTGTGATATTGCTCATTTGACAGTTTTACTTATTGTGGCCGATCATTCTTTTATTTCATATTATGAAGGACAGTATTAAATATGTCCCAAAAGGACTAGGAAAATTATCCTTGTTTTTGTTTTTAACAGTTGAAACAAAATTATAATTGATTTTCATTCAGTCTATTTAATGAGGTAATTTTTTAAAAGCAGTTGTTAAAATATTTTTTATATTTAATTGATTTTTTTTAAAATTAATTTGATCAACATAGTCTTTTTAATTTATGTGAAGTTGGCAATCCTTTCCATAGTAAGACTGTTTTGATAACTTTAATTTTAGAATCAAAATTACTGAAAATATTTGCTACATAAATAGCCTTATGATGAACATCAATGGCAAGATTTGTTTTTAAATTATTATATGAGTAATAACATTTTATAGTAGTTATTGCATACACATACAAAAAATGAAAACTTTTGTTTCTTTTTCAATTTTTAAGCATTGAATTCTATTTCTAACATGTTAGAAATTGTATCTAATATTAGCTTTTCTATTGAGGTTCTATTGTGTACATGAAAATTTTCCTGCAACCAAAAAAATATTTGAACCGCTGGAATTCTGTTATACTTATTCTAGATAACTCGGATATCCTTGTATCAGCACGCTTGAAGCTTCTGTAGTCCATGATTGTGCTAAAAAAAATATGCACATTTTCTTTCCTTTTTTTATATTGCAAAGACATTGAAGCCCTGTGCAACACATATTGGTTTCTGGTTGTACAGTGTAAATACTCTGTGTTTGTGTATACTATCTGGGCCTATTAGAAAACCCTATTTTTATATATGAGAAAAGCCATTTTATTGAAGGGAAGCTAGTGTAATGGTGCTGGTATGTATATAACACAGGCATGCATATTCAGTAGTTAAGAGTTTCGGTATGGACCTATTTTATCTATGTTATGCTACGGCTGGACTCTTTATGGGTATTGTACATAAGTCCATGGTAGAAAAAGTGGTGCCTGTTTGTGATAATGGTTAAAATAATTACAGTGGTCAAATTGTAATGATTGTCTTTTAGTGATGCGAAATTATGATCACATATCTTCTTCAGTCAGTCTGTGAAAATTTTATTTCATCATTGCGATTATTTTTTTAGTTCAAAATCGTTTTCAGGATTTAACTTCATGATTCTGATCAATTTTTAACACGAAATAGCGCTTAAATCATGCATGCCAGATTTAAAAAAATAAAAAAACTTCGAGATTATCTTGTGGACCAGAAACTGAGAGATCCACGATAAATCCTAGCACACTGGTTGCTTGAAACAGTTAATGTCAGCGTCATCTGATTTTTAAGAAAAGCTTCCTTTTATTTTTAATTTCATGATGTTTTAGGATGTAGAGTCAATAAAATACTTTGCTTCACTGGAACAAATCAGGCTAAAACAAAAATAGTAAAAATCACAGCACGATCAGTGTACCTGTAAATATAATCATTATTTGTCCACTTTCATTGCAAGATGTGATTTTTACATGTTTTTATGTGCATGTGTATATTGTATTATATGACTTGTTTTCTAATGTGGATTCCATGAAACAGCTGTTACAGGTTCATAGGAATATTGTTTTACTGGCATATGAAGTAAATAGCATTTATTATTCTTCATATGCAATTTCACTCGACATGTTATGGACCTGTAGCAGCAGTGCTGCGGACGAAGCACGGTTCATTTATTGTAATAGCAGGTGTAAGAAAGCATTGACTTTTTGCTCCCTCTACTGCTGAGCTATACCTTGTACATTTATCTTGTTTTTTCCCTAATATTTTTTTTAAGACATTTCATTTGAACTGAAAGAAAGCGAGAGAAAATCGATGACGTGTGTTTTGGTAAATGCAAATGTGAGTGAGTGATCCTTTCTTGTTTAAATGGCTTTTTAAACTGCAAGTACTTACGATACTGCAACCAAAATAAGCGAAAAAAAGTAAGATTAAATGTGATCAACACAATGTGATGCTGCCGGTGGCGGATGTTATTTTTTCTCTTGCTTTTTCTCTGCCGAACAGCATCATTACACCCTGGATTGAGTGGCTAAAATATATCCTGTTTGTACATATGAAATTCATTTAAAAATTGAGTTGTTTGAAATTAAAATTCTATTGGTAATAAGTTGGCTTTCCTCATTCGACGGAGTTGCAGTTGCATATAAAGTAATAAAAATTGTTGTTGACTATTGGTGTCTTATTCTTTCCAATTTGTGCACACACACACAAAATAATGTTCTGTCACATTCTCTCGGAAACAAGCAGTGGCGCCTCATCAGCTGAGAAGCTAGCGGTTCTACAAAAAATATTTATCAAGAGAGTATAATTGAAGTACAATTAACAATAAAGAACCTTGCGTCGAAGTAGCCCAACATTTTTAATTGTAATTATCTGAATTGTATTTTAGAAAATTATCAACAATTTTTTTCGATGAATGAGTTCTAACAAAATAAAACAAATATATATTAAACCGTATCTGTTTCCATTAGGGCAACATGAAAGTGAAACCAAAAAATAGTGAACTGGAAAAAACGAAGAAAGATAAATCAAGAGAGCGAAGGCAAGCCTTAAACCAGCCATTCACTTCACAGACAAACTATATTTTGTAACACGAGAAGAAAAAAGCAATAAAAATCTATGGAAATGAGCCAAATGGCTTGTAGTGGTTGGAATTCCGTTAGTAGAAAGTTCGTTATTTAAAAAAAAAGCAAATGAACCGTTTGTTAGAAATAGCTAACATTTGAGGAGAAGTAATGTGTA